>CAJPVJ010001223.1:0-14217 GCA_905397405.1 Oppiella nova | reverse complement strand
CCCCCCGATTTGTGCCCGCCAATTTTCCCGCCCGATAAATAATGGTGAACAAATTTAGTTTATATGAAAAGTATAACTCAAATATGGATTAATTAAGTCAATTCATAATGACTAATAAATAAAATTATTTATTTATAATTGAGCATAAAATATAAAGTTTATCTTATAATTTATAAGCGTATTATAAATTGAGTAGCTAATTAATTATTTAGTAAATTTAAAAAACAAGCAACTTTAATTTTAAAATACATATAAAATCAAGCCATATTGATTTATTTGTAATATTCGGTTAATTTATTAATATAATTTTGTTAATTATTTAATAAATTAGCTTATGTATATTATAATTAGTATTATTAAATTTAAAAATATTATTTAAGTAATATAATAATAAGTAAAAAACTATGTATCATGTAAAGTTTATTGTTATACAGGAACTTGTTAATTATAATAAACATGACCAGTTTGACTTTCACAATTATCTATAATATTCTGTGAATCAGATAAGCATCTTACGTAAGTTAAATTAAATACTTAATGTAAATTAAATTAGTCATCATGTTCATCACCTTATAATTAGCAACACTATTATTTTGTTAATAATCATATAATTTTTATTAATAAATTAATGTGTAGTTTACATAAATATTTTAATATTCTTAAATCATAAAATGTTTATTTTATTACACATTTTCCGGTACATTGTTTTACAATTCTTAATAATTTTTGAAGTTATTATATTTAAATTATTTAAAATATGGGCATGCGCAAACAAAATGCTTAATTCCTTATGTATTTTGTGCAACGTCTGCGAATTATTTTTAATAACATTTCTAGGGTGACCAGATCATTATGATTCATAAATTATACGATAATCCGCTAAATTTAGGCTTGCAAATATTTATATTATAATTTTTTTCTATCAACCTTTTTTATAAAAAAATTCTTTTATTAATTCATTTTCAAATAAAATTCTAAAATATTACAAAAATTAGACTAAATTCATTTTAATACATTACAGTTGATAACACTATTAATGGTTTCTTAATTTCTTTAATAAATAAATTCAAATTTAATTTTTGTCTCATATAATACTTCCACTCAACAATAATTATGAACCAATTGTCAGATATTATTATAAATCTCAAGTCAGTTACTATTTATTTGTGCGTGTTCATTCATGGACTCATATTACCATGCACAATTGCCGAACCTATACCATTTGGTTCCCTATTTGGAGCTGTAACTGGTGCTCATCACGGATCTGATATCGGCGCTAAAACTGGACAAGATGTTTTAGGTGGAGCCACATTTGGATTTGGATCTGGAGTTGGCTCTGGGATAGGACGTGGAGCTGGCGGTCTAATTGGAACTGACATTGGATCCGCAGCTGGAGCTGGAAGTAATGGGGGACCCAGTGATGGAAATAGTACTGGTGGTGGACCCCTACAAGGAGCTGTAACTGGTGGTCATCATGGAGGAGATATTGGAGCTGATGCTGGACGAGACCTTATTGGTGGAGCCACATTGGGATTGGGATCTGGAGTCGGATCTGGAATAGGACGTGGAGTTGGATCTATTACTGGAGCTGGAATTGGATCCGCAGCTGGCGCTGGAAGTGGAATTGGACCTGGTCATGGCACTGGACCTAACTCGGGTCCTGGGTCAGTGACAGATGTCAGGCTTAAATCTGCTAACCCCCTACTTGGAGCTGTAACCGGTGCTAATGAGAGATCTGGAATTGGATCTCAAGTTGGGGCTGGTATTTTAGGTGGAGCAACAGGTGGACTCGGAAATGAACTTGGATCTGGAATTGGAAGTGGAACTGGAGCTCTAATAGGAACTGAAGTTGGAACGTTAGCCGGAGCTGGAAGTGGACTTAGTCCTCGAACTGGTGCTAGTGATCCACTATCTGGTGCTGTAATCGGTGCTAATGAAGGACAGAAAATTGGAAAAGGAGTTGGACAACAAGTTTTAGGTGGATTGACATTTGGGCTTGGAAATGAACTTGGTGGTGGAATTGGGGGTGGATTTGGATCTCTAATTGGCACTGGAATTGGAACAGTAGCTGGAGCTGGAGGTGGACTTAGTCCTGGATCAAATTCGGGGAAAGACAAACTGCTCAAATCTAGTGTTTATCTCGGAGCAAATACTGTATCTAGCGGTCCTGGGTCAGAGGCAGATATAGCATCATTGTTTTATCAATGTTTTATTGAATTGAAATGTTAACACTGTGTAGTGCTATATAATATGTTCTAGTACAAATACATAATAATGAACTATAGGCACATTATCTAATAGATTCTATTACTTACAGTTCATTGTATTGTATTTGTACTAGGACATATTATAGCAGTCACTGATACATATTAATTTTAGATAAACACACGTTTTTGTTACTTATATTATTTAAAACATTGTTAAATATTATAAAAATTAAGTTAATTTATAAACACTAATGAAGAAAATTTATAATAAAATATTGTATATTAAATGATTTAAAAATTATTATTCCAGTAAATTAAAATTTAATGATAATAGTGTTATGTTTACGTTAATTAAAAAATAACTGGTTCAAATTTTTTTACAAAAAAATATTAGGATTTTTATTTTGATTTAAACATGATATCTATATCATTATAAAATATTGTCACATATAATTATTTAAATATTATTCGTTTCATTATTATTTTATTATAAAAATATACTTTATAAAATACTGTATAATAAATATAAATATTTAATTTAATTACTTTAATAAAGTTTACAAATTCAAACCGATAGGCATGCACCTACTTGGGATTTACCTATCCATGGCTGCCTCCCTTTCCTTTTTCCTATTCATTGTTAAGCATCTGTAGGCTTATGAAAAAACACCAGTACACTTTTTCATGTGGTACTCCCATCAATATTATTATTATTGGTAGAATATACCTACTTGTGCTTGACACTTTTGTCATACGATAGAGATCTTAAGGCATAGTATTACTTGTTAACAATAGGTGGCGCCGGTGTATTTGACCATATATTTCTAGATATTGCGCAAGATTTAGATCGTGGTAAATGAAATTGATCACATTTCCTAAAAATAGGTTAACAGTTATGTGGGTAAGTTCATGGTTGAATGTTATGGTATTTATGTATTACCTAGTATTTAGTTTAATAATTAAAAATAAGATAGGCCATTTGTATCCAAATTATACCGCTTCACTCAATTGCCAATGGTAGGTAAAGGTTATAATATTCTAAATTATCATGATAAATTATGTCAATAATTTTTGTAAATTTATAAAATATATATAGTTAGCTACTTTACCCAAATAATTACCATGGTACATATCATAAAAGTCATCAAAAATATTTTCTATTTCACCCACTACCGTATCCATGGACGGCCTAACAGTAGAATCCTTATCCCAACACCTAGTCATTAGATTTTCAATATTTTGTGGACAGTTAACAAAACGTTGGGGCCGTTCACCACTAATAACTGCCCATAGAATAGCGTATATCGAATCGAGCAAGGTAAATGGTAATTGTCTGGCCATTAATTCCCATACAATTACCCCAAAGCTATAGACATCACATTTTTCATTGTATTGGTTATCTCTAAATACTTCGGGCGCCATCCACCTTGCTGATCCCTGTGTTTTGAATTTAAATAATTATTTTGTAAATATCATGTTAGTGTAATACGATAGTATTGAAAATATGACAATTTTTGAAATTTAATTGTTGGTTAAATTAAAAACATAACTTCCATACGCAAAACATTACCGTGTTATTTGACATGGTGTTGGCTACATAGCGAGCTGTGCCTAGGTCACCAATTTTTAGTAAACCTTTGTTAAATAATAACAGACTATAAATTAACAGAAAATTCAAATTAAAACTTTTTTTTAAATTTAATTTAATAACAAAAATACTTTTGCGGTTTGAGGTCCCGGTGCACGACAGGGTTGGGTAGCATGGAGTGCATATAAGAGACACCGCGAGCGCATTGATACAGCCATGAGAGCGCCTGTATCATTGTATAGGGAACCGGTATCTCGGATGCGTATAATTCTATAATAAATGTTTATTTTAATAATAACTTATAAGTAATACTAAAACAAAACCGATATAAAAGTAGAGTTAAAATGTTGGTTTGGATTTGACTTTAAAACCCCACCCCACCTCACCTATCACCCCAGGTGGGGTGGGGTTTTAAAGTCAAATCCTGTTGGTTTTGCTTAAATTCCTTTCATTTACACATTTAGTCTGAAATAAATTATCAAGTTTAGATTTGTAACATACCATGGTGCAAACTTCCACACTCGGTAAACTCCATGATCAGCCACTGAGAAATATTGTCGCGCGCAGTGGCCAATAGTAGCACTATATTTGGGTGTATTAATTGCGATAGTTGTGCTAGCTCAGCGTCGTAATGACTTGCATTAATAGTCTTTACTTGTTTAACCGCCACCGTATTACCATTCCACACGCCCCTGTATACATCACCATACGCCCCACGGCCAACTACCTGTCCCAATTGGACGTCCGATGGCTGTATATTTTGCATAGCTTGTAGAGTTCCGTACAGTTTGTGTCCACAATCGGGTATGAAGTGGGACTGGTATGTGCTGGTGCGGTTAGTCAATATATTTGCATTTGACTGTTAGTTACCGTATCAAACAAACAAGACTTTTGCAAATAAATAAAACTAAATTATTTTACAAATTAAAAAGTAATTAATTTAACCGCTTAGTGCTATAGACATTCATATGACTGAAGTATATTTGCATAATGACATAAGTCTCAATGCATATAATGAACTTTGATTAATTAATAATTCATATCCCTGTACATATATTTCATAGATTATTATGAAGTCTTATAATTAAAGGTTTTATTTGTTTTATTAAAATAATTTAAAAATTAAATATATTTTTAATCATATGTTTAGTTTATTGATCTGTAGTTTTCTAAGTATTGAATAATTTTATTCATTCATTTAATAAACAAGTCATTGATATAATATATCTGTAATAATTTTATTGCAATAATTTTTACAGTAATAATTATATTCATTATATTATTTATATTAGAAATTTTAAAAAGTGTGAGAATGTTTATGATAATATTTTTCAATTTCAATTATTAATAATTTACCCATTTTATTTATCAATTTTGTGTTTATAAAAATCATATATATTTAATAACTAATCATTTCTAACAAAATTTAATTTATAAGTCATACATATAAATGTAATTTGTAATGTCTTATGATTAATTGTTTATATAATAAAAATAATAATCTTATATTGTATACAAATGAATCATACAAAAAGTTAAATTATGATTCAAAGATTATTTCATAAAGTTATCATATTATTACATTATAAAAAGACAATTATTTTACCAGTACCAATATATTACAATGAAACCAACATTTGCCTTACAGTAAAGCTAACTTTGCATAACTTACTCAAAACTAGGTTTACAGTATAAGTTAAACATTTAAGGTAAAGTTAGGTTAGTTTAATTGGCGGCACTGTAATGCAAATGTTAGCTTAACTGAAATATATGAGCTAGGGCAAAATAGTTAACATCGAGATATTATATTTGTAAGATTGTCAAATATTTTTTCGTAAACCTAGGGATCGAAGTTCAGGTTTGTCACACTTCATACCTTTGTCAAAACTGGACATACTCTCTACCGGGTGTTTACCTAGAATATAGAAATATAATATAATTAGCATTATAAACACCCGTAATATGTATACCTTGTGGTGAATGAGCAGTACCGGGCGATTGTTTAGCATCGAGATTAAACTCACTTATTGGTCTTAGTGGCAAATGTGGTAAATCAACTATGACAAAATTCAAAATTATTAATAATTTCAAATATTACGTTGATAATTATGTACGATTTAAGTTGGACATAAATCGCTTAAGGATTTTCACCACGTCGTCCATGGACGGCCTAAGTGCTAACTCCGGTGACCAGCATATAGTCATTAGATTTTCAATAACAGATGGACAGCCCTGTAAAAGGAAGGGCCTTTTGTTTCTATGCACCGCCCATAGTATTGTTTCCATGCGCTCGAGCCGATCGTATGGGAGCCTACGGGCCAACACCTCCCACAATATTATGCCCCAACTATATACATCACACTTTTCATTGTATGTGGTGCCCCTGAACACCTCCGGTGCCATCCACCTAGCCGTGCCCTACAATTAATAAAGTTAACCAGATTATATATGTATGTATTATTATTATAGAGTAAAAGTCAAGGTAAAATTTCCTATCTATTTAGTAAATGAAGATGATAAAATTATTAAACCGAATTGTCAATATTAGTATTTGAGCGATATTATTTCAACATTGGTGTAATATTAGTGAATAAGCAGTGTAATTTAAGCAATAATAATAAACGCAAAGCTGAAAGTTATCATTAAAGTTATTGGAGTTCAAAAGTAGTGCAATATTTTGTAACCATGGTACTTACAATACAATTTTCCATGTATTGGGACACGTCGCACGCTGTCCTGAAATTGCATATTTTTAGCTCTGTATTTCCATTAAATAGTAACAAGCTAAAATCAAATAAGATATTAAAATTTTATGTAATGTTGTAATGTGCAGATCAAATTTAATACACCTGGGATCATAAAACAAAATCCATACTTTAGGTAATTTTGAATTGAAAGCTTTTATAATGTGTAATAAAGCTTACAATTCACAAATAACCCAAAAAGGTGGGATTTGTAATAAAATACCTGAAAATAAATATTATTTTAAAAATCATTACTTCGGAGACTTGAGGTTTCGGTGGACAACCGGTTTTGGTTGCATTGAGTGCAGGTATGCGACACCTCGTGCGCACTGGTAGACCCATGAGAGTGCCTGAGACATGGTGTATGGCACCCAGTATTCATCCCCATGTAGTACTTAACCAAAATTAATCAGGTTAAAAAATTTGAATTTGAATATACAAATTAATAAGTTAGGTAATTGGTTTTAGCTTACAATGCTTAAACTTAGTATTATTAAACTAATCATTATTTATAAAAAATTTATAATAATATCAAGCAAGATTTTTGGTCATGTTAAAGTAAAGAACTCTAACATTTGATTAACATCTCTTTTTAAAAATAATTCATGCAAAATGCTTAATGGTTTATTAACTTCATCATTAGCACATCATTGTAAGTTGATAACTTATTACCCTGGTCATATATATATAACATACAGTTAAATAGATTGCCGCACTCGGCATACTCCATGATCAGCCATAGATAGTCATTGCAACGGGCGGTGGCGTACAGTCTGACAATATTTGGGTGATTTATTCGCGACAATTGTGCAAGCTCATTATTATAATCGGAAGTTTGCACTTTATCTATTTGCTTTACGGCAATAGTATCACCTCTCCACACACCTTTCCATACTGCACCAAACGTACCCCTCCCTACCACCTATCCTCAAAAATAATAAAACTAAATTATCCATGATCATTTATAATATAGTTATTACACCAACCTCATTTAATTGGATGTCCGATTTATCGATAATTTCGATGATATACGACTGTTTTGAATCCCATATTGGGTCCGATATGTGACCCTTATTACCCAAGGATTGCATTATTATTTAATAAAAAGTGCCTTGTTAATCAAATTATAAATATTACACAGAATTATTACTGAATAAGTAAAAAATTAATAATAATTATTATATTAAAATAATTAATTTATACCCAGTTAATTATTTTAGTTTTTAACAATTAATTTTTTGGAAATATTATATTTAACTGCTATTTAAGCATACTACAAAAACGTAACATTAACTTTGATAAACTGTAAAGTTTACTATATTTTTACTTATCGTAAACAAAATTAGTCATCAGACCTTCATGTGAAACTTAGCAACAATATTTCTTACAATTTTATAAATAATTAATCAGCTGTTTACATTAAATATTTTATCATTATTACATATACTAAATGTATATTTTATTGCTCGTTTTCCGGTAAATTGTTTTACAATTATTAATAAATTTAGCAATTTCAAATATAAATTATGAGAATGCGCAAACTAAATTTTAAATTCCATACGTGCTTTTGTAAAGTAACTTTAACTTACGCTAATTAGTTTAATAAAATTTCTAGGGTGACCAGCTTATTATAATTCATAAGTCATACAATAATCAGATAAATTCATGCTTGCACATATTAATTATTCTATCAATCTCTAATATGTAAAAATTAATTAATAAATTAATATCAAAAATCAATTTCAAACTAAATTCTAAAATATTTTATTATTTTTAGTTAAATTTATTTTATTACAAAATAGTTGGCAACACTACAAATGGTCTCCTTGTTTTTAAATAATTAAATTTTTTATTATATAAAACTTAGCCAATACAATAATTATGAAACTATTGTCGAACACTATTAGTTTCAAGGAAGTTACTATATTTTTGTGCGTGTTCATTCAAACACTAATATTCCCATGCATAAATGCCGTGCCTATTCCATACCCTCAGTCTGGACATGATCCTGGAAGTACTATCGAACCAACCAGTGCAGGAACTGGACCTAATCCTGGAACTACTATCGAACCTACCAGTGCAGGGACCGGACAAGATTCTGGAAGTACTACCGAACCTGCCGGTGTAGGAACTGGGCCCGCATTAACTAGAGTTGAACCCAATCCGGGAACTGGACCTGATTCTAGAATTACAACCGAACCTATTGTTGGAACAGAATCAAACAGTGGTTCTGAGTCTACGACATTTACTAATATGAATGTAACTTCTGATGGCACACCTGGAACTGTATCTGGTGCTGATGGTGGAGATGAATCTGGTTCTGAAGTGGATGTGATTCTGCGAGCGAGTCCGGGTGAACAATCAGATTCGGATAACAGTTCTGGAGCTGGAACTAAAACTGGAGGTAAACCTGGAACTGGACCTGTAGCTAGTGCTGTAGCTGGAGCTGCGCCTGTACCAAGTGCTAGTGCGACAATTAGCAATGGTCCTGGGTCAAACACAGATATAACTATTACTGTCAATTCTTATGGCGGTTCTGGATCTGTTGCTGGAGCTGGAACAAAACCACCTGAAACTATACCTGGACCTAAACCTGTAGCCTACCCACAACAAGCTTATGGAGAACAAGGTAACCATTATCATATAGTTAACCCATAAAATGAGAACTAATTACTTATATATCAACCTTATCATCAGTACCTGCACCAGTAGCTTACTCCTTAACACCTTGGCAGCAACTACAATTACTGGCACCGCCTCGTAGCCAAGGCCTACTGGGCGGCTTGACAAGTGCCCTACCAGTAGGGGGGCTACTAAAAAGCCTGCTAAATATTGTACCATTAGAACAAACCATTAGTGGACTGCCAATAGCGGGTGGTCTAGTAAGCCAACTAGGATTGGGTAACACATTACGATCGTTGCCTGTAGTGAGCGACGTATTGCCGACGTTGTTAGGCGACACGGAGGTGCTGGGTATGAATCTGAACAAAAATAGGCCTCAAGTGTATGACCCCCGGGTGGGTAGGTATGTGCCCGTATACGGGGGATTCGACCAACGGTTTAACCTACTCGAAAATAGGCTAAAAGGCCTCGGTGGTGGTTTAACTGGACCGCTTAATGGTCTGTTAGGGTCGGCCACGGGCGTTTTGGGCGGGATATTACCCGGGGCAACGGGCGGGTGGGCACCCGGTGGGTCAAATAATGTTCTAGTTAATCTCGGTATCGGTGCAGCTTTAAAGCTAGGTTAAATAAATAAATATATTAGTATATAATTATTGTTTTTAATATGGTAAAACAAAATTTTGCGCATTGTATTAATTAAATTTTGTCTAATAAAAAATAAAAAATTCATAAATTTGTTTTATTAATTAAAACACGTTAAGTAAATTTTAATTTTAATATACTTATGTTATCTTACAGTTTAAAGTAGTTTATAATAAATTGCACTTTTTAAAAATAATATTTTAAAACATTGATATTTATTTAAGTTATTTTTATTTTATTACAAATATAAAAACTGTTTGAAAAAATATTTTTTATATATCAATAATTAAACATATTTTATTATATAATTTTTTATTTTACAGCATAACCTAAAACACTCATGTAAAGTTTATAACCTATTGCAAAACCATTTGTTACAATATTTTTAAAAAATAATCTGAAAGTTTAATATTATATTTTATTAGCTGTAATTCAAAATTTCAAATTTTATATTAAATTTGAAAAATTAATAATTTCTAATATATTATACAATATAATCCACTATAATTAAAACTTTACATATTAACTAATTAATTTAGCAACCATATTTGCAAAATAGTAATCCATAATAATCACGACTAAAACTAAAATCACGCCAAAATGGCCGCAAAAATCACCGAATTTTCTGAGATGACGTCCACCGCCCAGAGTCTGACAGCCGTGTGCGCCAACCCGAACATCGACATTCACGACACATGTCTGGCGTTGTGTCAGAAATACATATCCGGAGTGTGGAGTCGCGTCGATCGCGAGGACCTCATTATCATTACCATAAAGGGTGGGATCACTAACCAGATATACCAGTGCTATATCATGGAGGGGTCGCTCAAGAGGTACGTACAAAATATCCCTAACAATTACACGCAGGGTCGTGTCCATTTGATAACTAGAGTAACCAATGGACAGCCAGTTCCCGAGCCCACCGAAATGTGCATACGTTTGAATGGCCCCATCATAGGTCCAATGGTGCTGATCGGTCAGACCTCCCGGTTCTCGGACGGCATAATAGTACCGCTGGTCTCGTACGCGGGTTTGGGACCCGAGTGCTACGGACTCGACCCCACGGGACAAGTGCTCCGGTATTACAGGAACCGGTTGTTCGACAAAAACGACTTAAACAACGAGCACCTCGTGGGACAGTTGGCCCGAAAACTGGCCAAAATCCACGCCCTACCTGTCCCACTGGCCAAGGATAAGGACTGGCTGTTGGAGGCGTTCCGGGAACGGGTGGCGCGACTAAAGGACCCCGACTTTCGCAGCGAGTTGTTAGGGCTGTACGAGCGGCACAACTGTCACACGATAGCCGCCCACGACTTGAGCGCAGAGTTTCAATGGCTTACGGATTATATTGTCGCGCATTGGACGGCGTGTCCCCTCGTGTTCGCGCACAACGACTTCCGCGACGGCAACCTACCGGTGACGGAGGGCCAGGAGCTGGTGGTCACCGAGCTTTGACGTGTCGTGCTATGGCGCCCGGGGCTACGATTTTGGCAACTTTTTCGCCCCGTTTATCACCGGCGACACGGATTTCGGTGATACCGGCGCTGAGTTCCCGCTGGAGTCCGTTATGAAGGTATTCCTGGAGTCGTATGTTAGGGAATGGGAGGCGCTGTCGGGTGGGGACAGTAGTGATAAAACGTATAATTTGGCCGAAAATATGCTCCGGGAGGTCAAGGTGTACGTAATGGTGTACCAGTTGGTGGTAGTGTTGGCGTTCACGGATGAGACCACTCGTAAGGGACTACCACTGTATGAGAGGTCACTGGTCGTGATGTCCGAGTCGGCCCTCAATATGTATACGGCTATCAAAAAGCGGTTAATCGCCGATAAAATTATTAAAATGTGATTTATAAATAAATTATAAACTATTATAATAATTAAATGAGGTTTTATTAAATTTTATGTAAACTTAAATAAAATTAATTCACAATCTATATCCCAGTTTATAATCTAAAAATAAAAGTTATATATTTTCTTAAAAATAACACTTTATTACAGTTATTAAAATCAAAATTAATATAAATTGCATTTAAAAATGTTAACTAGAGCTTGAGTTATCACAATTTAATTTTTAAAATTTTACTTTCTAATTGTAGTTTTAATAATAGCATAAATAAATACTTACTATTTTGTTTTTATTAATAATAAAAATAAACTTTACACTTGAATTATTTTAATATTTAATTTTTCTAATCACTCATACTAATTAATTAATTAAATTCACTCTAGTAAAATTTTTTAAAAATCATCTACTACAAATAATATCTATATAATTAAATACGCTGAACATCGGCCTCGCAAATCGCCACTTCCCTCACGATAACCTTCAACACCTCGTACTCCTCATCGGACACCCGTCCCTCATACAAATCCAACTGACCCCGGACCTCCTGATCCAGCTCATCCATGGGGTACGTGCGCCACAATAGTATCTCGGTCTCTTTGCTCGGCTTATACTCGAGATGAGTAGTCACGTAGCGGTACATCTCAACCAAAATAAAGTTATTAAACAAATTTAAGGCCAAAAATCGCAGATAACTTGTATTGTATTTCTCGAACAAATCGATATATCGCTGACCCATAGGCGGCACCGGCTGTCGGAGTACCTCGTCGTCAAGTGGGCCAAACTGGGCCTCAAACTCGCGGCGATAGACAACACACGCCTCGTGTATACCGGCGACGATACCCTCGCAGAGCTTTCGCTCCCTATCAGTGGTGGCCAGAGATATGGCGTCGGCGCAGATTTTGGGGTACGGGTCTGATAGGATGTCTATGCGGGCGTACCGTTTGTGGGCCGCTTGCCGGTAGGGCTCAGTAGTCGCCCCTTTCATCAGCATTTTCTGCACGAACTCACCGTTTAGTATACCCTGACGTATGTCGTCCAATGTGTCCAGAAGTCGGGCGCTCAATGATTTACCACAGGTTTTATCAGTCATTTTAATCAGGGTAACTTTGTTAATAATGACTGCTTTAGAAAATATTAAATGATTATTTGTTTTATAAATTACTTGTATGCTTACTATGGAATGCCACCGTATGTGTTTAGGTAACATTATTAAGGTTGATAATTTAATAAGAGTATTTTAATTAAATGTTTTGATGCAATTTTGTCATACGCAGGTAGGTGCTCATTTATGTAGTACTGTGTTATATGAATTGTATTTTGTAGCAAGGTGGTAATTATAATTTATATTTGTTTTAGTTTTGGACTGATATACCCATTTGGCAGCACCTAATCTGGCCTAAAAACCCAATCCTAGTCAAAAATGACATGGTGTTCATGAAACACAAAAGGTTCTGGGAAAAGTATTTCCAATAAATTCAAATTCTAAATTGCCAGTATGTTAAATAAAAAAATAATTATTATTTTCCAATTATCAGAATAATGTTATAATAATATAAGCTACTAATGTTATTTATTTATTATTTCTATTTGAAATAATTTGGAAATAAATTTTCAAGTAAATATTTATATGAATATAATATAATTTATTAAATTTATTATGAAAATACCTGTTTATTAAATCTTATTAAAAATTAAATCTCTCTCTCTCTCTCTCTCGCTCCTATTGTTATTACCAAGGTGTTATTGATAACAAGTGTTTAATCAACAAACTAAATATATTATTTCAATAGTCATTAAATATATTATTGTTTTATAAAAAATTTACTTAATTTTATTTGCATTTGCACTTATGCTTAATTATGTAGTATTAACATTGTAACAATATTATATTATTAATATCCAAAACATAATAATATTATTATGTCCTTCATTTCCAATCTATAATATGTCAAGTACATAATTTTCTAAAGTATGTTATTGCTAAATTATAGTTTTAAATCTATATTTCTAGAGTTGCGTCAACAAATTATGGTTCAAATAAATTGACATCAAAAAATAATATAAATTATCATTTATTTCTATTTTATCAATAAAATTATTATAAGGTAACATTAAATTAATGTCTAACATGTTTTATTAATTTACTATGTTGGAATAAAAATATATTTATACTTCATTTTCAATAATATGCTATTTTATTAACGTTTCAGTATTAACACAAAATTCTCATGAATAAGTTGGAAACTTATTTTTTTTCTCAACAATAGGCAAATAGTATTGACATTTATTATAGTAATGAATTTTGACTTGAACAAACCTATACCAGCTACTTATGCGGTCAAGGGGGCCGACACACGTTTATACCAAATAGGGTTATCACTATTTAACCCACGAAAACACCATGTTAAGCGATATGAATTTCACCAGCCTATTGTAGTCTTTACTGTAACATTGGCTACAGTATTGAAATCATTAGCATTCATATACTTTCACAGTTACAATATTAGCATACCTGGACGTATTAGGGCTTAGACGCACAGATATGGTTTCCAGAAACCAACTAGTGAT
>CAJPVJ010001222.1:0-17360 GCA_905397405.1 Oppiella nova | reverse complement strand
ACGTAAATAACTTTTTAACTATTGAAGTTACAAAAATAATTTTTGTATATTTAAATATGATTTAATAAGCTTGTTTTATTTTGTTAATTTGATTAAATTATATTGACATTTAGTAAACTATGGACATTATCTTTCCTATTAATTTTAACATTTTACTGTTTAATTTTGTTGTATAAATAGGTTTATGCTAGAAAAATATATAAATATAGGTAAAATTAGTACTAGTATCACTTTATTTAAACCTTATGCATGACATTTCATAAATATGTGCCTCACTTTATAACGGCATGCCGGTAGGGTATCATAAAGCCATTTTTGTAAAACTGATCAGCCTCACTTATAACGGCATGCCGGTGGTTGCGCGGGAATACGGTAAAATATAGTCCCTATATTTCTCAAATATAAACATACTTTCAGTCAATTATATTGTATGTATCAAAATTAAATAATTGAGCCCCGATTAGGGATAGACTGTAGATATCAATCAAATGATTGTAATCCTTAGTCAGGACTTCCGGTGCCATATAGTCTACAGTTCCCAGGGCTTCAGGTGCCTGATATATGCCTGGGTCACCGACATCTGCCGTATGTGTAGCTTTAGACATATTATACGAATCAATATTCACGACCTCTTTAGCCAAACCAAAGTCACATAACTTTAATCCATTGAAATCAACACATTATCCGGTTTGAGGTCTCTGTGAATGATATGCTTTTCGTGCAAAAATTGCACACATTCTGTGAGTTCACGAAATATTTCATACGATATATAATAATTAAAACCAGTCATCAATTCATTATTTGGTTTTTTAGTTTCCAACAGATTTTTGAGATTATCTAAACATAACTCCATTTGGAAGTAAAGACAATTGCATTCAATCCATGAATAGTAGTATTGAATCACATATTCTGACCGAAGTTTCACAAGACTTTGCGTTTCATTCAAAACATTTTGTGTTTCTTTTTCTGATAATTCTTTATATTATTAAGAAATGTTTTAAAAAATATCAAATTACAGTAAATAAACTTATAATGTAAAACTTTACCGTTTAATTTACATATCTTTACCGCATATTCTTCATAATTGTCTTTATGTTTAACTTTGTATACCTGTCCATACGCACCCTCACCAAGCTTATTTATCAATTCAAATGATTTTGTAAACGACAACGAATTTGATTGATAAATATTATCTAAATTAATTTCTATTTAAATATAGTATTAATAAAACTATAAACATTTAAACAGTCATAATACACACCTTGGTTATATCTATTCTCATTTAACATTTGTTTATTATTTTGTTGATTATTTAATTTAATTGTATTTATAGTCAAATGTAATTCATACGAATAGTAATCATCAAATGATGTATATTTTGTTTCAATAGTATTTGGATATTCAAATTCATATATTTTATTATATGATAATCCAGTTATTATTGATTTGTATTTTTTATATGAATCTAATTGCATGATTTCAGTGAACTTAATATTTTCATTCATTTTTGTCATTTTTTTGTTACGAAAATCGTATGAATATATGAATCCATCGGTTGATAACAAATACACAAATGTTTTATTAACACAAATATTTTGAATATTATATGCATTTTCTAATTGAATTGTATTCATATTATTAAAATCACGTGTATTTCCCCACATAAGCACCTGACCATCAGATGTAATGGCAAATGATTTAAATTGATAACATATAATTTTAGTAATGTATTCAATTGGTAATTTTATTTCAAATGGACTTAATATCACATCCAAGTTGTCCTTGTTATAATCAATTTGTCCAAAAATATTACAACCTCATCCGAATACCTGTCCATTAGATGTCAATACAATTGTGTGATAATAACCACAACATATTTCAGTAGTAATTAAATCATTTGAAACGAAATATGAAATGACTTCTGGTTTATGACAGCCATCCCTATCCACATCCCGTCCCAAATGTCCCCATTTATTGCGACCAAAACTGAATATCTGTTGATCCGTATTGACAGCCAATACAAAGTCTAATTCGATGAAAAATTGTTGTATATTTTGATGCTTTAATTCAATCACTTCTACCGGATCTTCAACTCTATTATTGTGTCCTAACCCGAGCTGACCCTCACTATTAGATCCCAACCCATACACCAAATCACCAAATGTCACAAACAGTATGTTGTATCCAAAGATGTCATCGAAAACATAAAATAATTTAATGCATTGTTTTATATCTTCAGGTATTTTGTCACAAATCGGATAATTTTTTAAATCATAAGACATTTTAATTAAATAATTTAAATAATATTTCTATTATTTTCATTAATAATTCAAAACATTTAATATTATCCACCACAATTAAAATTAAAGTTTTTATAATAACTGGATATAAACATTTTCAATAATTCAAATAATTAATATTTATAACTTTTACAACTTGATAACTTAAAATATTTCAAAAATATATGCAATTATAATGCTTTTCAATAATCTTTTATTAATTAAAATATAATAATTATTAATTAATTTTGAGAATAAATATTTATATCCGCATTAACTGACTGTAAGGGCCCGGAGTGTCGGTGCACGTAATACACGAGTGCAACGACCGGTGCCAGTGCTCAGCCGCCTGTCCTAACCGGATGCTACAAAAGAGCAGAAATACCACTCATTTTAGCGCTATTCAAGACTGTGTGCAAGGGTTGGCATGTAATGAGCCACCCGGCCGTACGTAAGGACTCGTTTGTGTGTTTGAATACTTGGGCGAAACCATTGACTCCATGGCGACGACCAAACGATACACGAATTACTTCTTCGACATCAACGCCGAGGTCTTCGGACAGACACTCATCATATGCGCCGACTATTACGAAAGCATCGCTCGCTTTGTGAACCACTCGTGTGAACCCAATCTGTCCTCACATTTGGCTGTTATCGACGACAAGGAGTCCGTCCCGAGGATGGGGTTCGTCGACATCCGAAACGTTAAGGCATACGAAGGGTTGACGTGTTATGACAACCAGGAAGTACTGTCCATCGATGGCAACGGATTCCATAGGAATAATGTTAGCTATACGGCTGATGACAGCATTTTGGTGGTCAACGGGTATACCTCCTAACCGGTTGGTGCTGTTAATGAAACGACGGGTCTCACGAGGTGTCTGTGCGGGTCAACTAAATGTCGGCGCTTTTGCTGATGTTTTGTCATTTGTATCGATGTTTTTATAGACATTTTTTCGGAGTTTAATTTAATCGCAAAGTTTTACATTTAATTTCATTCACCACTTCATGTGTTCATTAATTGAAGAGTTTTTATATTAAATTAATTAATGTATTTGTTAATCAAAATATAATTGAAAGTTTAGTACAATTTTTGATAAACGTGATAATTATAAACAATGAATCAGAAATGCATTATTATTTTATACATTAAAAGATTAGAAACTCATGCTGGTAATTTTATTTGAAATTGATTTTTCAAATAAATGACAATGTTTCAACTGTACATTACAATTACATTCACACAATAATAAAATAATAAAATATATAACTAATTGATTACAATCTGAATGAAAATCATTTATAATAAACACTTATATAATTAATACAGTATAGTTGTAAAAATATCATTAAATTAGTCTAAAATAAGTAAGCAATAATTTAGACAATTAGGAAATATATAAAAGTGTTTTTATTGAATCTAGTAATAGACAAAATATTTTTATAGTACAAAACATTACAGATTTAATATAAAATTTACTAATAAGACTTAATTATGTAATACTTTAAAACAAATATTTATGTAAAATAAAGATAAAAATACAAATGATGGTTTATTAATTAATTTACTTTATATATTTATTATGGACAATTTAAACACTTTAAAAGAATCTGAAACAAAAAATATATTATATTAAAATGGTTACAAACAATTCAAATACTTAAAAGCAATTGTAATTTAAAGGTAATGAAACTTATAATGTATACTGATTATTTTATGTGTTTAATTAACTCTGAAATTATAAACATAGCAAAATTTGTTTGTAATCCTATTTAAGGACTTTGTGTATTGACTCAGACTTTGGTTTCTTTACGTATTGTCTCTGAGTTTTCAGACGTTTTTGTTGAACTAATTGGTTATTAAGGTTCGGATCACACTTTAAATGACCCCGTATTTCATAGTTTTGTTGAACATCAGGCTCCACATCGACAACACCGGATGACTGGGTGTTTGACATCGACAATGATGTTGAGGCGCTATTATAAGTCGGCCTCTCGTTGTCGGGTGTCTCAGGTGTGTTTGGGTTGACTGTCGGCGCCTTTTGACTCAAACATATCTCCGGAATGTTTGTATTGTTTGTTGAATTGGTTTTCATTAATAAGTATTTACAGAAGAAATTGAAATGAAAATCTTGTGAATCCATGGATTGAATGTGTGTTTGAAATGTGGAAATCATTTTATCGGTTATTAGGATATTATGCGCGAAAATGTCGTTAAACTTATTCACCATATCCTCGACCGATGGTATAGTTTTATTTGTATACTTCTTACAATTTAAATACTCTTTTATGTTATAAGTTTGTATACCCTGGTCAGTCGGAATATTATTCCTAAATGATTACAAATTATAAATGTACATAAAAACAACTAAACGTACCATCGACAAATAAAACTGAATTAAATCGAAACATTTAAAGAATTGTTTAATAATTTGTATTTTTTAAAAATGGTTATATTATATGATGAAAATACAGTAGGATATTAATGAAGTTTTATAGGTTTGAATGATTAAACACTGCTTTGTAACGATTCAATTGAATTAATTTTTATTTATCGATTATACGGTTTGTTAGTTTTACAATTTATGATATAAATTATATTTAACCATTAAATTTGTACTTACTTTTTCATAACTGGACTAAATATTTCACCACTTCGTTTCCGGTAATAACTATAATAACAATAACGCCGAGATTTTGTTGTTATTGGAGTACAGCCTGTGTCTACCCTGATACAATTACCATGCTTTATATTAATATCAATCAGAATATATTGATTGTTTATATTCCATTTATCTAATAATTTCCACACTTTCTGATAATAATTAAGACATTCTAAGAGTTCTCGCATTAATTCACAGGATATGTAGAAATCAATGCAAATCATGTCAACGGAGGTCTGGGTTTTGAAGATGTCATTTTTTTTAGTAATTAACTCCTGCAGAGTTAGTGAACTATTTATATATTCACTTTGAATTAATACTTTATTATTTTCAATCCAACAGTTGTAATATTCGATCGATAAATGCGATTTAGTGTCAAATGCCTTGTTTATACAAACAAGTAATTTATTCATGTCTTTAACAGTAGCTAAATATATATATAAATTATATAAATATATAAATATAACATTGTATAAATACAGTATACTAGTATAGATATTACATGCATAAATGTTTTCTTACCTGGTATATTTATTTTGGATAATTTAAATACATGTCCAGAAGATCTATGTCTAAATGATTCATCACATCGATTACACTTCACAAACATCGACTCATTTATTTCACCAGGGTCTAAATGACAAATAAGTTTTAAATAGACTTCCTTAAAATTGTACTTGAACTAAAACAAACCAATACTTATAAGTTGATCATTCTTTCGTATGAAACAAATTGGTTTACATTTTATAAATAGTCTCCAAATATAATCGTCTTTAATATAAGATTCAATTAATTTCCACTCATTTTCATCAATAATGTGTTTATTTGTGATAATTGTCTGCAATTGCGATAAAATGTGCGAACATTCGGGTCGTTGTCTCCAATCTGTTGAACCGTTTCGTGAATATTGATTGACAGCCATTGACACTAATAATGCATTTGTTTTAATCACAAAGTCATTCAAATTATTATTAAATTTTCCAATTGTATCAATTCTATAAAAAATTTAAATTATTAACTTTAGTAAAATAAATTTGATACTATAATTCTCTAATATAACATACTTTCCATCAATTATATCGTATTTATCGAAATCAAATAATTGAGCCCCGATTAGGGATAGACTGTAGATATCAATCAAATGGTTATAATCCTTGGTTAGAGCTTCAGGTGCCTGATATATGCCTGGGTCACCGACATCTGCCGTATGTTTGGCTTTAGACATATTATATGAATCAATATTCACGACCTCTTTAGCCAAACCAAAGTCACATAACTTTATCCTATAATCCATTGAAATCAACACATTATCCGGTTTGAGGTCTCTGTGAATGATATGATTTTCGTGCAAATATTTCACACATTCTGTGAGTTCACGAAATATTTCATACGATATATAATAATTAAAACCAGTCATCAATTCATTATTTGGTTTTTTAGTTTCCAACAGATTTTTGAGATTATCTAAACATAACTCCATTTGAAAGTAAAGACAATTGCATTCAATCCATGAATAGTAGTACTGAATCACAAACTCTGACCGAAGTTTCACAAGACTTTGTGTTTCATTCAAAACATTTTGTTTCTCTTTTTTTAAAGACAATTGCATTCAATCCATGAATAGTAGTATTGAATCACAAACTCTGACCGAAGTTTCACAAGACTTTGTGTTTCATTCAAAACATTTTGTTTCTCTTTTTCTGATAAACCTTTAGATTAATTAAAAATGTTTAAAAAATATGTAATTACAGTTAATAAACTTATAATCTAAAACTTTACCGTTTAATTTACACATCTTTACCGCATATTTTTCATAACTAACTTTATGTTTAACTTTGTATACCTTTCCATAAGCACCCTCACCAAGCTTATTTATCACTTTAAATGATTTAGTAAACGACACCGCATTTGATTGATAAATAGTCTCCAAATTAATTTCTATTAAAATATAGTATTAATAAACCTATAAACAAACATTTAAAGTCATAATACATACCAAGATTATTTCTGTTTTCATTCAATATCTTTTCATTATATTGTAAATTATTAAACATTATTGTATTCACAGTCAAATGTAATTCATGTGTATAGTAATCATCAAACGATTTATATTTTGTTTCAATAATATTTGGATATTCAAATTCATATATTTTATTATATGATAAACCAGTTATTATTGAATTCTGTTTCTTACGTGAATATAATTGCATGATTTCAGTGAACTTAATATTTTCATTCATTTTTGTAATTTGTTTGTTACGAAAATTGTATGAATATATGAATCCATCGTTTGATAACAAATACACAAATGTATTATTTATACAAATAATTTGAATATTATATGAATTTTCTAATTGAATTTTATTCAATTTATAAAAGTCACTTTTTTCGCCCCACACAAGCACCTGACCATCAGATGTAATGGCAAATGATGTCCATTCATAACAATTAATTTTAATAATTTTGTATTCAATTGGGAATTTTATTTCAAATGGATATAAAATTAATTCGCCCTTGCTATAATCTATTTGTCCTTTAATATTACAGCCCCATCCGAATACCTGTCCTTTAGATGTTAATATAATTATGTGATTATATCCACAACTTATTTCATTAATAATTAAATCATTTGAAATGAAATATGAAATGATTTCTGGTTTATGATAGCCATCCATATCCACATCCCGTCCCAATTGTCCCCAACAATTGTCACCAAAACTGAATATTTGTTGATCTGTATTGACAGCCAATAAAAAGGCCCATCCATTAAGAAAGTATTGTATGTTTTGATGCCTTAATTCAATCACTTCAACCGGTTGTTCAACACTATTATTGTGTCCTAACCCGAGTTGACCCCAGATATTAGATCCCAATCCATACACCCTATCCTCAAATGTCACAAACAATATGTTATATCCCTCGTAGTCATCGAAAACATAAAATAATTTAATCCTTTGTTTTATATCTTCAGGTATTTTGTCGCAAATCGGATAATTGTTTAAATCATATGACATTTTAATAAAGTAATTATAACAAAATGTATTGTTATTTACATTAATAATTAACAACATTTAATATTAACCACCACAATTATAATTGAAGTTTTTATAATAACTGGATAAAAACAATTTCTTTAATAAATAAAATAATTAATATTTATAACTTTTACTCAATTATTAACTTAAAATGTAAAGCATTTCAATAATTAATGTTAATTACAAATATTTCAACGCATACGGTACTTTATGACAATATTTTATTATATTATAATTGCGTTGTACTTAAATAGCTTAATTACTTTTTAGTATCTATTACTTTTACCATTTGTATACTTTTAAACCATTTCGGGGACTTTTGTAAAGCATAGAAAATATAGTCATGTAGTGAAAAGCTTTAAATTCGGAGCTTACTAATACACATTTTAATAAAAACTCACTTTACTCATTCATACTAATTAATCGTAAGCTCTGAATTTAAAGCTTTTCACTACATGACTATATTTTCTATGATTTACCAAAGTCTCCGAAATGCTTTCAAAGTCCACATTTGTAACAATAAAATTTTTGATAATTGCATAGCATATTTTGTGATTAAAGGAAAAAATAAGTATTTGTCATTAAATGAGATTATGAAATATAAAGTTTTCTTTGTTTTATTGAACAAACATTTCAAACAAGGTTTGCAAGCAATGCTATAGAAACCCACATTTACAGTTAAGCTAATATAGAATAAACTATATTTTCATAAATTATAGATATTTATCGTTAATCAATAAAATCTATAAAATTATGCTCTATCATAATTAAAATTGTATTTTGCAAAGGGGAGAGTTTGAAAGGAGTGTGCATGATAGAGGATGGCAGGAAAGGAAAAGGCTTGAAAAGGGAGGGCAAGAAAAGAGATCCATATGTTTAATCAGATATTTAACACTTTTAAGCAATTTTAACATTTTCAAAATATTTGTGTGGGATTGGGTTGAATCATGTGTGGCATTTTGTCACCGAAAAAACATTTGCCCATTTTTGCTGGGTTTTTACATAGAAAAACCTTTAACTATTTTTCAATTGTTATAATAATTTTCCATTATTAGTCGATGGGCGTGACAGCATTTTCGTCATTAATGACGGAGTGGGGAAGGAGGGAGGTGGTACAGAGTGATTTGATAACCCACTCTTTTACTACGTAAATGTGGGTAAAAATTATAAAATATGATAATCACTATACAAACTAAATCTACATTAATTGACTTAAAATGTAGACAAACATATTTTATAATAATGATACAAATATTACTATGCAATTATAATGTTTTTCAGTAATCTTTCATTAATTAAAATATAATATTTATTTATTAATTTTGAGAATAAATATTTTTATCCGGGTTAAATTAGTTTATTGAATTTGATTAATAGTAAAGATGATTGCATAATCCCTATCCTTGACTATGGTCTGAACTACTCATCAGCACCTGTACCTCACGTACACCTTACAGTCATACCCTGGTCACGTACGGTACTTTCCATTACAGTCGTACTGTACTCATAGATACTGACTGTTAGCTGAGATATCCCTCAATAAAGAAATGACTTCTCTATGACATACAACTAGTCTGTATTCAGCACTGTACTGCACTGTACACAGCACATTTAGTGCACATTTCTTGTATCTCTAAGTCTTTGTTAATAAATGGTTAGTTTGTTATCTTTGAGTGTATTCATTGTGTCCACTACTGGATCCACTCATTGGGACGTCGATTAGGAACCTGGATGTCCAGCATACCAACCGGTACTCTGGTCGCACTTTCTAATAAATAAATTAACTTTTAATAATTTTTAATAACTTTTAGTCATTCATAAACACTTTTAAAAATAAACTTTATTAAACACAAAACACAATATATTAGTTTAAATATAAAGCATTAGATTTTCAACCAAATATTTTTAATTAAATTTTAAGGTATAAAATTAATATTACTGTATTATCAAAAACTATAACAAAATGTTCATAATATATTTCAATTATATGTGTATCACAATATAATTTTAAATTTTATACCCTGGTCATAATTTTGAAGAATCTGCACGAAAGTCTGGTTTTTGTGTACAAAAATTAGTTGCATTAGTATGGAGTCAATGGAAATATGGAATGATTTACTTTATAATTTTAGTGCTTTAGTGAGGACTCCCATTGATTCCACATTAAAAAGCCATTTTGGTGCATATATATGTTCTGACTTTATGATATAAAAAATTATTAAAAATTAATTAGTAAGTGCCATACTTTGGTGAATGTTTGTCATTTTATTTTATAAATCTAGCTTGCTTAGTTACAAGTTCTTAAACTATCAAAATCTTACATCCCAGGTGGGGTGGTTTGAGTGATTTGATAACCCATTTTTACGGCGTAAATGTAGGTAAAAAGGACTCCGGGATTTATGCTCGTATTTCTATATTTCTAGCGATAAATGAATTTTGTAAAAACTATTTTAAACTTTCATTTAATTGTGTTCTTTTGGTATTTTAACCACGCTGTTGAGTTAAGCATTTCAATAAAACTTTGGACCAACGCTAATGTCATAGTCACTTGTCACAGCATAGTTGCAGGGTAAAATCGAAAATATACAAATTAAAGCCGAAAGTATAAGCTTTCATTTAAGCATAACCGAATGTGATAATTACTATATTAAAAAATAGGCATTAAACAATTAAATTAAAATTTAAAATACATGTAGACAAATCAGAGACTATGAAATAAAACTTTACATAATATATGAATTGAGATATAGTTTTTAAATGATGCAACATGTTAATTAATAAATTTTCTGCTACCTTATCGAATACATTGCAATGAAAGTTAGATTTATAGATATATGAATTAAAATAAAACAAAAGCAGTCTCACAGCTAAATCGTGACTGAGTTCGCATCTTACGACTACTCATATAAAATGTTTATAATTTCATAAATAATCACATTTAGTGTATATTAAAGGGTAGAAATTAATTTGTGAAAAGAGTGTCATTTTATATGAGTAGTCGTAAGATGCGAACTCACAAGCACTTGATTTGTAGTGAAACGCGCCGATTTCTTTTAAACTTAGCATGGTGATAGTTAATACCAAGTAGAAACATAATATAAATGTCCTAGGAGCTTAATTTGATAGGGTTGGCCGTAATGGCCAGGTATAAATGGGCCGAAATTAAATCTTTAGATATTACTTTAAAAATCAAATTACTGTATAAATAGTAATCTATGCAATTATTTAATACGAAACTTAATTTCATTTTAATTGTTAATCAATAAAATCTAAACAAAAATAAATTCAAATTTTTATCACAAAATTATTTCATTAAATCTCAAACAAAATTATTTTCTAAATTCACTCAAAATTATTTCAAATAATATTCACCACTAAATTCTGTCGACTATTTCCTTGTGGATATAAATTCCCGATTCTGTAGGCATTCATACACTTAATGCGAGAATATTTGTACAGAATATATGGCAAAGTCGTGACAATCCGAGTCCTATCGCCACAACTCCTGTACTTCCTAACGATGTTTGGCTTTCGGACGCAACTATTGGACATACATTTGGTGTCAATCGTACGACACGTCCAGACACTGGCCCTCAATGTGTGCCAAAATCAACAGATATTAGGCCTACAGTTGTTCCGCACAGAATTGGTGTCCAAATAGATCCAGAAGTTGATATATACCACACATTTATAATTAATTTCTAAATTAATTTCTATTAAAATATAGTATTACTAAAACTAAAAACATTTAAACAGTCATAATACACACCTTGATTATTTCTATTTTCATTTAGCAATTGTTTATTATATTGCAAATTATTAATCATAATTTTATTTACAGTCAAATGTAATTCATGTGAATAGTAATTATCAAATGATATATATTTTGTTTCAATAATATTTGGATATTCAAATTCATATATTTTATTATATGATAACCCAGTTATTATTGATTTTTGTTTATTATATGAATATAATTGCATGATTTCTGTGAACTTAATATTTTCATTCATTTTTGTGATTTGTTTGTTACGAAAATTATATAAATATATGAATCCACCGCCTGATAGCAAATACACAAATGTATTATTAATATTATATGTATTTTCTAATTGATTTGTATTCATATTATTAAAATCACGTGTATTTTCCCACACACGCACCTGACCATCAGATGTAATGGCAAATGATGTCCATTCATAACATTTAATTTTAATAATTTTGTATTCAATTGGGAATATTATTTCAAATTTGTCCTTGTTATAATCAATTTGTCCATAATAATTCCAACCCCACCCGAATAGCCGTCCATTGGATGTCAACACAATTGTGTGCCAATAACCACAACATATTTCAGTAATAATTAAATAATTTGAAACGAAATATGAAATAATGTCCGCTTTATGATAGCCATCCCTATCCACATCCCGTCCCAATTGATTCCAATAATTGCAACCAAAACTGAATATCTGTTGCTTTGTATTGACAGCCAATACAAAGTCCTCTCCATTGAAAAATTGTTGTATATTTTGATGCCTTCATTCAATCACTTCTTTCGGTTCTTCAACTGTAATATCGTGTCCTAACCCGAGCTGACCAAAGAAATTAGATCCCAATCCATACACCAAATCATCAAATGTCACAAACAGTATGTTATATCCCTCACAGTCATCAAAAATATAAAATAATTTAATGCATTGTTTTATATCATCAGGTATTTTGTCACAAATCGGATAATTTTTTAAATCATAAGACTTTTAATAAAATAATTCAAATATTTGTATTATTTAAATTAATAATTCACAACATTTAATATTTTCCACTACATGTATAGTTAGTCTTTTTTAATAACTGTGCAAACAATTTCTTTCAATAATGCACATAATTAATATTTATAACTTTTACATAATTTAAAACTTAAAATGTAATATTTCAAATAGATACTATATTTATTATATTATAATTTCGTTGTACTTAAATATCGTTAAGATGTATATAATACACATACTTTATAATATATAATACTGTTAACATTTGTAACAATAAAATACACGATAGTTGCCTAGCATATTTTGTGATTTATAAAAATATAAGTATTTATCAATATATGTGACTTTTATTACATTATTAAATATAAAACTTGCCTTGTTTTATTGAACAAACATTTAAAACAATAATAAAATGCGATAAAACTATACAAACCATAATAGATAAATTGCGATGTTACCTTAGTAGATTGTCATACAATAAAAATTATTATAATCCTCAAAATAGTGTCTATAAAACTGTGACGAGAGGATTAGGATTGGATTATCCGTTTGAAGTATTTAATTTCTATATCGTAAAGATTGGTTAGATTTTCGAGTGTATAATCATTAAACATAACATTTAAACTAAATTATTTATTCAATATTAAATGTTAAATATAACTTATTAATAAGTGTTAATAATCAGATATAAATAAATTTAAATATAAAATTTCAATGTGCATGCTCATTTCTATTTCTGTAATTAAATTGAAATTATGAGTCAATGACAGATTTATACGATGGTGACAAAAGCCAAGGTATAGTTTAAACTTATTATTAGGTCCGACAGTCTGTTGGCGCCGTTGCACTCAATACTATTGTTTCGAGATTTCAATTCAACTCTAGTTTGCCATCAGTTTCAATGTCGTCGTTAACATCTTCGTGAATGTCGTCATCATCCGCTTCGTACGGGTAATCCGGGTCACACTCACTGTCACTCATCATATAACTTATATCTTCGACTGTGTTGTCACTCATGTGAGCAAAACTATTGGGCGCTGAGGGGGTCGGGCACTGGGAGTCACGCGTTGATAATAATAGGAATGATATCTCATAGAAGTCCTCAACCCATGGAATTGCTTTTGAAACTCCAGGTGTCGCTGCTTTCATCGGGTGGCCCACAGACACTGGGGGACATGAAGTTACGGCCGCAGGCCTCACAATATTTTGAGTTTGAATTGCTTTATCCGAAACGCATTCATTGCACGCATTAGTTAACACCGGATTGTGTGTCAGTTCAGTTTTATCCATATTTACGGTTGAATTGGTTTTCAATAATAAGTATTTATAGAAGAAATTGAAATCAAATTCTTGTGAATCCATGGATTGGATGTGTGTTTGAAATGTGGAAATCATTTCATCGGTTATACGGATATTATGTGTGAAAATGTCGTTAAACTCATTCACCATATCCTCGACTGAAGGCATAGTTTTATTTTTATAGTTCTCATCATTTAAATACTCTTTTATGTTATAAGTTTGTATACCCTGGTCAGTCGGAATATTATGCCTAAATGATTACAAATTATAAATATACATAAAAATAACTAAACGTACAAATAAAAATGAATTCAAATCAAAATATTAAAATAATTTTTAAAAAAATTTTAAATAAATGTTTATATTATATGATGAAAATAGATATTAATAAAGTTTTATTTTGAATGATTAAACACTGTTTTAATGATTCCATTGAATTCAGTTTTATTTATCGATTGTACGGTTAGTTTTACAATTTATGTTATAAATTATATTTAACAAATAACATTATACTTACTTTTTCATAGCCGGGCTAAATATATCATCGATTCTTTTCCGGTAATAACTATAATAGCAATTACGCCAAGATTTTGTTGTTTTTGGTGTGTAGCCTGTGTCTACCCTGATACATCTGCCATACTTAATATTAGTGTCCATTAAAATATATTTATTTTTTATTTTCCATGTATCTAATAATTTCCACACTTTCTGATAATAATTAAGACATTCTAAGAGTTCTCGCATTAATTCACACGATATGTAGAAATCAATGCAAATCATGTCAACAGAGGTCTGGGTTTTGAAAATCTCATTTTTTCTATTAATTAAATTCCGTAAAGTTAGTGAATTATATTCACTTTGAATGATTAATTTATTATTTTCAATCCAAAAGTTGTAATATTCAACCGATAAATGGGAATTTGTGTCAAATCGCTTGTTTATACCAACAATTAATTTATTCATGTCTTTTACAGTAGCTATACAGTATATAAATTATATAGATATATAAATATAACATTGTATAAATACTATATACTAGTATAAATATTATATGCGTTATTATTGCATGCATAAATGTTTTCTTACCTGGTATATTTAGTTTGGATAATTTAAATACATGTCCGGAAGATTTATGCCTAAATAATTCATTATCCCAATAACACTCCTCAAACATCGACTCATTTATGTCACCAGTGTCTAAATGACAAGTAATTTTTAAATAGATTTCTCTAAAATTTTACTTGAAATAAAACAAACCAAAATTTATTTCCTGATTATTGCTTCGTATGAAACAAAATGATTTACTTCTCATAAATATTTTCCAAATAGTATTGTCATTTATATTATTTTCAGTTAATTTCCACTCATTTTCCCCAATAATAAGTTTATTTGAGATAATTGTCTGCAATTGCGATAAAATGTGCGAACATTCGGGTCTTTGTCTCCAATCTGTTGAACCGTTTCTGCGATACTTATTGATAGCCATTGACACCAATAATGCATTCATTTTAATAGTAAAGTCATTCGATTTATTATTAAATTTTCCAATTGTATCAATTCTATAACAATAACAATTATTTACTTTATTAAAATAAAGTCATTATATTTCTCTAATATAAACATACTTTCCATCAATTATATCGTATGTATTGAAATCAAATAATTGAGCCCCGATTAGGGATAGACTGTAGATATCAATCAAATGATTGTAATCCTCAATCTGGACTTCCGGTGCCATATAGTCTACAGTTCCCACATCTGCCGTATGGTTAGCTTTAGACATATTATACGAATCAATATTCACGACCTCTTTAGCCAAACCAAAGTCACATAACTTTATCCTATAGTCCATTGAAATCAACACATTATCCGGTTTAAGGTCTCTATGAATGATATGCTTTTGATGTAAATATTGCACACATTCTATGAGTTCACGAAATATTTCATAAGAAATATAATAATCAAAACCAGTCATCAATTCATTATTTGGTTTTTTGTTGTCCAACAGATTTCTGAGATTATCTAAACATAACTCCATTTGAAAGTAAAGACAATTGCATTCAATCCATGAATAGTAGTATTGAATCACATATTCTGACCGAAGTTTCACAAGATTTTGCGTTTCATTCAAAACATTTTGTTTCTCTTTTTCTGATAAACCTTTAGATTAATTAATAATGTTTTTAAAAATATCTAATTATAGTAAATAAACTTATAATGTGGAACTTACCGTTTAATTTACATATCTTTACCGCATATTCTTCATAATAGTCTCTGTATTTAACTTTGTATACCTGTCCATAAGCACCCTCACCAAGCTTATTTATCATTTCAAATGATTTAGTAAACGACAACGAATTTGATTGATAAATACTCTTTAAATTAATTTCTATTATAATATAGTTTTAATAAAACAATTAACATTTGAACAGTCATAATACACACCTTGATTATTTTTATTTTTATTCAATAATTTTTCATTATATTGATGATTATTAAACTTAATTGCATTTATAGTCAACTGTAATTCGTAAGTATAGTAATCATCAAACGATGTATATTTTGTTTCAATTGTATTTGGATATTTAAATTCATATATTTTATTATATGATAATCCAGTTATTATTGATTTTAGTCTCTTATTTGAATATAATTGCATGATTTCAGTGAACTTAATATTTTCATTCATTTTTGTGATTTGTTTGTTACGAAAATCGTATAAATATATGAATCCATCGTTTGATAACAAATACACAAATGTATTATTTATACAAATATTTTGAATATTATGTGTATTTTCTAATTGAATTGTATTCATTTTATTAAAATCACTTTTTTCGCCCCACACAAGCACCTGACCATCAGATGTAATGGCAAATGATGTATCTTCATAACATTTAATTTTAGTAATTTTGTATTCAATCGGGAATTTTATTTCAAATGGACTTAATAGCACACTTAATTTGTCCTTGCTATAATCAATTTGTCCATACTCATTACCACCCCAACCGAATACCTGTCCATTAGATGTCAACACAATTGTGTGACAATAACCACAACATATTTCTGAAATATCATCATCATTTGAAATAAAATATGAAATTACGTCTGGTTTATGACAGCCAGCCCTTTTCAAATCCCGTCCCAATTGTCCACATATATTGCAACCAAAACTAAATACCTGTTGTTCTGTATTGACAGCCAATACAAAGTTGCGTCCGTTGAAAAATTGTTGTATATTTTGATGCTTTAATTCAATCACTTCTACCGGTTCTATAACTCTGTTATCGTGTCCTAACCCGAGCTGACCAAAGA
>CAJPVJ010001221.1:0-13242 GCA_905397405.1 Oppiella nova | reverse complement strand
GAAGGAATTTCTCGATACGGAAAGTTGGGAATGCTAGTTTAATTTGTATGTTCATAAACTTAATTATGTCATTAATAAATGCGCATGGTCAAAAAGTGCGATTGCGGGCGATAAGTTGGTCATTTTAGGGTCATTAAGTTGGCTGACATGGTCATTTTTGAATAGCACTTTATATGACTACATTATATGTATACATTTTCCGAAAAAAATTGCCGCACATTGAGTGCGCACTATACGGTTGAGTGCCGTCCAAACTTTTAGTACATATCGTCTATTCAAATAACGTTAATTCATACAAAAATGACCATGTCAGCCAACTTAATGACCCTAAAATGACCAACTTATCGCCCGCAATCGCACTTTTTGACCATACACATTTATTAATGACATAATTAAGTTTATGAACATACAAATTAAACTAGCATTCCCAACTTTCCGTATCGAGAAACAATTTAAAAATAAGCCTTATTAAATTTTACCATATGTTAATATAGTGTATAAAATAAGAATTTTAATGTAGTTTATCCAGAATAATAGATTATTTTATTAAAATATGTTTAGAATATTTAAACCTACATTATTTTCTACAGGTTAAAATATGTTTGCATTATGAAAAATAATATTTCAACATATGGCAAATACAGTAATAACAACTACATTATTTAATCAATTAATTAGTGCATAACATTGTTAAATTAAGGCTTTTAAAAATATAAATATAAAAATGTTCAATTCCAAAGTTACTTATTAACAAAATATTATCTAATATATAATTATTAAGCTAACTTGATAAAAAAATTTAGCTTAAATAAAGTAATACATTTAACATTGATTAACTTTAGGTCTAAACATACAGTGACCGCTGTATCTCCTGTTCCCACAGTGACTCTAAACCCGTTCCCATCCACTCGTCCCTAACCTTCTGATCAATTAAATCGCTCTCATCTCTAGTTAAATGGGATTTCCAGTCGCCGGCCATACCTTTCCGGAAAACAGTGGGCATTGATTGCATATTAGACTTCATTTCGTTGAAACCAATCATTCTCATTACGCGATCCAATAGTGTGTCACCACTAATACCGGTGCCGTCATCACCATCGCACCGGTCGTACAGTCGGTCCACATATTTGTGTCCCAAGAATGAGGCGATTCTCACAATACTGTCCCTCGGATTCGCTAACATCTCCTCATATGTAATGACAGTACAGTTGCTGTCCTCCCGGTGCTCCCAATAGGTTCTCATGGCTTCAAAGTAGTCGCCATAAGGCATACCATTACCGTTGATCCATATCTTAAAAAACTCGTGAAAATCCATTTCCAATCTATAGTTACTTTTCGTGTAGTAATAGAGGGAAACGGAAACGTCTTTTGGATTTCGCAATACTATTAAATACTTGGCCTCCGATTTATGGGACAATAGTTTCCGGGTGTGGGTGTGAAAAAAGTTTGCTACTGAGTCCAGACCCTCCCGGGGCGCCAACACACCGGAGCCCAGTGTCTCTAAAAATGTCCGCCTATTGCTTGATTTGAAATGATCCGGAATGTGACCGAAACCCATAATCGCTAATATGGTATACCGGCACCAATTGGTGCCACATTTGGGGTACGCCATCAAAATACGGTCGCACTCACGGGGCTGGTAGTCCAAGGCGTATTTGACATGACCAGTATTTAGTTGCTTTGGATATAATTGGGCTCGTATAGTTTGAGTTATGTCCATTTTCTGAATATAAATTAAATGGACAAAACAATATCTATTTATTAAATATACGCTAGATATACTTTATAAACTATTTCTTTAAATATGTATTTTATAATGAGTAATATTTTAATTTTTATTACATTAATCGTGAATTAGTTTGCAAATAATTGCATAGAAACTGTTTATTTGAATTTTTTTATTTGTGCCTAGACACGAATTTGTCTGAAGCAAGTCATTCTATACTGTATAATAACTTGAGATAAAATATTATTTTAAAATAGCCTGTTGCTATCGGGATTCTGATTAGTAATTCTTAAGGCACTTATTGAAAATTCAATTTTGAAAATATTTTTAATATTTATTTATTAAACATGAAATCTGTTAAAGAATTTGTCGATAAAGTGGTGTTGATTACCGGTGCGAGCGGTAGAATAGGTTCGCAAACAGCGATCGAATTCAGCCGAAAAGGGTCTCAATTGGTGATTACCGGGCGAAATGCCAGTTCAATCACCAAGGTGGCTCAAAGGTGTACAGATGTATCCCCGTTAGGTAAAGTCAATCATTAACATCTATTACAATTTTGCATTGACAGACATGATTTACATAATATTATACATAAACATAATTGTTAAATATAATTTAAATAGACTAATCCAATTTGTTTTAATATGATATAAGAGTTAACACCACATATATTTGTGGCCGATTTGACTGACCCGGATGAATGTCGCAAACTACTTGAGTCAACAATAAACAAATTTAAGAAATTAAACCATTTTGTAAATTGCGCTAATTTATGGTCAAATGCAAACATTAGTGATGAAAATATTGTCACAAAATATCATCACATTATGGACACAAACATGCGTTCAGTCGTACTGTTGACCCATTTATGTGCCCAACATTTAGCTAAAACCGGCGGTAATATTGTCCTACTCTCAGGGTTTGCTAGTTTACGGCCGGTTAGTATAAAAATCTACATAATTAGCATTATATGAATGAAATCACTTAACTTTGCTTTCATATGACTGTAAAATACTTTTTAAAAATATAAAAGACATATAAAAGCAGAGTTGAAAAGAATCTTTAGTATAAAACTACAGAATTTGTAAATATTTTTTTTACCGATTTTTATATATTTAGCGCATTGGCGGGACCATGTTTAATATGTCGAAATGTGCCCTGGATATGTTTGTGAAATGTGTAAGTCTTGAATTAGCAAACAAGGAAATTAAAATTAATTCAATCAAGTAGGTCATTATTAGATATTTATCTAAGCTAGATTTATAAATTTAGATTTTATTTTCTTTGAATAGCCAAGGCACGGTGAGAGACCAAGGTGATATAATTTCAAAGCAATTACTTTCGAGAATTCCGTTGGGACGGGTAGGATATCCGATTGACATGGCTAACTGTATACTATATTTGGCTAGTGATGATTCAATATTTATAAATGGATCAAGTTTATTATGTGACGGTGGACAATTATACAATTAAAATTAACATACAGTATATTCATAGAGTATGAATGAATAAAAAGAAAATTTTATTTTATTTATAATCTTGATTAATTTATTATAATTTATGTAAAACAATAACTTTTGATTAAAATTGTAACAATATATTATTATATGACAAATAAATCTTTCTCATGTTTAGACGTTAAGTTAAAGTTATCCTGGACCACCAGCAATTACCAACATTGCACCTGTTACATGAGAAGCTTCATTTGATGCCAAATATATTATAGCATTAGCAAGGTCATTGGGTTCACCAACCCGGCCCAATGGTATTTTCTTTGCAAAGTTTGCGTAAGCTTGATCCTTTTGTTTTTGATTGAAACCAAGATTATCAAGGAGATTAGTACGAACAATACCAGGGCTGAATAATAATTTTAATTTAGTTTAGTATATAAATTTATATAAATCTTAATATTATTTACTTAATAGCATTAACGCGAATTCCCAATGGTGCAACCTCCATTGACAAACACTTTGTAAACATATCCAGGGCATTTTTGGACATTCTATACAGGAATGTTTCACCTTGCTATAATATAATAACAATTATTCAGAATAACAAAGGCTCAATTATAACATTTAAAGCTTATTCAAATTGATAAAATTATTAAATCTTACCGGTCTTAGACTACCTGTGCTAGATGTATTAATAATGCAACCTTTTGTCTTTGCCAAATAATCAATAGCCAAATGTGTCACATATAAGGCTGACCTTAGATTGAGATCCATGACCTGTTGATAGGTGTCCAAAATGTCGGGGCTACTTATGGGACACCTTATGCTACGACCCACATTGTTTACCAAAATGTCCAACCTACCAAACTTGGCAATTGTCTTAGAAACTACCACTTTACAATCACAAAGTTTACTTATATCTGCCTGAATTTCCAAAGGTTTAAGACCCTGATCACTTATCTTAATGCACTGGGAAGATATTTTAGACATGTTTGCAATATTTCGACCGGTGATCACCACTTGAGCCCCATGTCTAGCAAACTCAATGGCAGCACCGGCACCAATACCAGAGGTGGAGCCCGTTATCAGCACTACTTTACCCACAAAAAGCTCTGAAGATTGCATTATTTCCCTTGGTAGGTTTTTAAGTTTTATTAAGTCTATACTGATTATTTGTATAACTTACAATATATTATTATACAATATAAAGATATTAGAATATAATATACTGTATTAATACACAGCACCTAAATGTAATTACAATGCATTTTATATAAAAAAAAGTGCATTATCATTAGCCTAAATGACCTCGTCTAGTCTGAAATACTTTTTGCGTAGGTTATCATAAATAATTCTTTTAAATAATTTAGTAGAATGTTTTTTAAAATATAAAGTAGTTTAATAATATTTAAAAATTGATTAATTAAAACAATGTTTAAAAATCATGATTTCGAGGGAAAGGTAGTGTTAATCACGGGCTCGAGTTCGGGCATCGGAGCCGAGGCTGTCGTAGAGTTTGCTAAACGCGGCGCTCGAGTGGTGATCACTGGCCGTAATGGTGAGGCGTTGGCAGCGGTAGCCGAACAGTGTCGCAGTGTATCGCCTAAGGGGTCGACACCTTTACAAGTGGTGGCGGACATCAGTAAACCTAATGACTGCAAACGACTCATTGAAACAACAGTCGAGGCGTTTGGAAAGTTAGATATATTGGTCAATAATGCCGGCAGTGGGGGCATGACATCCATAAACAACGCTAATATTATTCAGAAATATGAGTATTTTATGGACACAAACCTAAGGTCAGCCCTATATTTGTCTCACTTATCGGTCGACCATTTGGCTAAGACTAGGGGTAATATAATTAACATATCGTCTCTCGTGGCCACTCGACCCGTATGTATAGAAATTAATAAATGATCATGTCACTTTTCATTATATGAGTGCTTATTAAATTAACAAGGTAGCAAAGTCGCCAATGTACGCCATGTCTAAAAGTGCTATGGATATGTTAACTAACTGTATGGCTTTGGAGCTAGCACCCATGGGTATCCGTGTAAACATAATTAGGTAAGTAATAGTATAGCAAAAATGATTTTAAAAATATCCATATTATTCAACTATGAATGTTGATTCGAAATATTATAATGTTAACCAATTTTAGCCCGGGCGTTGTGCGATCTAATTTTGGCCTGGCTGCTGGTTTATCACGGGAACAGTATGAGGCTATACAACAAAAATCGATTCAATCGATGCCATTGAGACGGGTGGGGGAACCGCTTGATATCGCAAACGCCATACTATTTATGGCGTCAGACGAGTGTACTTACCTCACGGCCAGTAGGTTGGCATCCGATGGCGGCGGGCATTGATTAAGCAATATTGATTTGGGTTTTAACTACAGTAGATTAATTTTGGATAAATAGTAATTAACAACAATTAAGTTTTGAAAATTAATTAAAATGCTAAAAGGATTCAATTAAAAATCAAGTTTTATTAATTTAGAGTTTAATTAATGATATTAACTTTAATATTATCTTATAAAAGGTTTGACATTTTATTTAAATAAAGATATAACTGAAATAAATATTATTTTGCTAACAACAAATATCAATGTTTAAGCCTAAACTAAATAGAAATATAATTTTGGTGTTAAATTTATATTAATCATTTAATAAGAACAAATTATTATTGATAATAATAATATAAAACCAGTTTAATCCTGTTCTAATATATTAATTTTAATTTATATGACAAACATTCAATTAATAATAATGTAATTTAATTAATCTTGCGACCAAATCGTCGATATAACCCAATAAATGGCATTTCAATCAAGACATACGTGAAATACGAAGTAATGTATACCATGGTAACCGTAAACATAAAATCCGAAATCTAAATAAAAATTAAATTTAAATTTAAATTTAAAAGATTAATCTATATATTACCAAATTACATTGTTTATAATATACTATACTTACAAGTGACATTGGTGATGCATAAGTGTTTTGACGTATAGTTAATACCGGATAATGGATCAATATAAATTGATATAAAAATGCCTGGTACGATAATTTACTTAGTGGATGCCAAATTGATGCTGACAAAATTTTATTTAACATAGGTGCCCCACCAGATGCACATGCTAATACAATGTAACCCAAACATATCGCGTATAATGTGCTATAAATTGAAACGTATAGGACACTGACCAAATTGTCATTGGGCATCCCGTTAATATAACAGATGTTAATTAATAACATAATTATTAGCGCCGACACCATCAGTTTAAACAGTAGTGAATTTAATTTCTGATAGATAAATTTAAAATTAGTCAATATATTTAAAATTATTTGTATTGCTAAATTAGTTTTATACCGATTTTATATCAAGATATTGACGATATTTACAGTAGACATAAGCAAATAGAATCCCGACACAATAAAATGGTAAATGTGTAAATGGCTTAACAAATACCAAATTCCGAAATAAATTTCCCCTATATAAAATAAATTATATTAATTTAAATGTTATATATATTTAGTAAATTTAATTTAATACTTGTGTCTAATTGTAATAAACGGGATATTGTATTGCACAATTGTTGTGCCAATCAGTAAACAACATGTTATAATTGCAATCAAATTAACCAAAACTCCAAGTAATTGAATTCTGTAAAATATATTATACATTTTATTGATACAAAACATTAATATATTTAGTACATGAATAAAATTTATACGGATGATACCAGACAAATATTAGTTTATTTTTCGCAGTTTCAAGCTTTTCTTGCTTACGACTCAATATTAAAATCTTTTAAATTATTAATAATTAGACTTTATTGTATTATAAGTTATTCATGCAAAACTCATAAATTACTAGTAAGTTATAATGCAGTACAATAAAGTCTAACTATTAATAACTTAAAAGATTTTAATATTGAGTCGTAAGAAAGAAAAGCTTAAATGCTGCGAAAAATAAACTAATATTTGTCTGGTATCATCCGTATAAATGTAATTCACATGTCTATTTATTAAAATATTTTATTTAAAATACCTTGAGCTCTTAGATAGGAAAAGTTTGATAAGAAGTGGTGATATCAGAAAGAATTGCCAGTCCAATACAAGTGACCAGGTTGATTGTAAACACTAGAAAATATAGAAATATAGTAGGCAACATAATGCTACAGATATAAAAATCAACATATCTAAATAATATTTTAATATTAATTAATTACCCTTTCAGTAATTTTACAGTTTAAACTAAATATGGTAATCCACCAATTTGAATTACAAGTGTTCTCGACTAAATCCGCAAACCAATACCATTTAGGTCCGGACGCCATTACAGTTAACAAAATGGCGACACCAATGGCTGCTGCTATTGATGGGGTGAGGCGTACGAAGCGGTTGACAATATTTCGGACGGGAATGAAGTAATCAATAGCCGACGACTTGTCCGCATTCGACCGCTTTATATATCCGTAAGATTGTAGAAAACCGCTGATCAAGAAAAACGGGACCATAATTGGCATATTCATCATCTGCTGAAACGAGTCGATTTTGGCCAATTGCTTGCCAATGACCAGGCTATTGACTTATATTTTCAATTATATATAAATATATATAATTAACATTAATTTTAAAAATTATTTAATATTAAAAAATATACATGATAAATTTATATCGCTATATTACCGTATGTATTATGCGCGATCTGAATGTGAATAAAATGGTTAAACATTACATATAACGAAGCTATAACACGAAGTCCATGTAAGCATGTAATCGTTTCACCTTGCTTATCGATTTTAAACAGATTGATAGTATGCTTCATAATAGAGAAATCTGATAATATATGACCTATGAATATAGAAATTGTTAAATTTTACAAAATTCACATTGTGTTTTAATATTTTTAAATTACTTGTTTTAAACAAGTCCATAATGGCTGAAGCAATCACGATTAAAATTATTACAATAAAGGTGATACTTTAAAAAACAATTATATTTGAGTTTAATATCATATAAATATATTATATAATGTAATGTAGTGACCACACACACGTTAAATATAGTACAGTATTATTACTACTATAATGTGTGATGGTAGAAAATTAAATATACAAACCTAATACCAAAGTGGTGCAATTTAAATGGACGAGAATATCTATCATCGCAATTAATTAGTTTGAAACTATCATTTCGCATCGATGAATCTTGATAATATAATATATTAATTAATTTGCGTTTATTAATTTATTTACTCTTAAATCTTACATTTTTGAAGCATTAGATTGATATCACTTTTATTACATACACTCGGAATGCATAGTCCTATCGATGCCTTTAGATGTTTTAAGTCATTCCCCAATTTGTACTGAAAATTAATCAAGGTTGTAAATATACAGTATACCATATTATTCCTATTACTATTGTGTGTTTATAAATATTAAACATTTATTAATATATTGGTAAATTCTATACTATACATACATTTCCAACCAGTTCAGACATGGGTATATTAAATGAGCAATATTGTCCAACAGTGCTATTAGTAAGGAATTCACTTTTCGGAATAGTGATCTCGATGCAATTATCAAAGTCACCCATGAAATTAACGTTACCTTTCAATATACCAGGTCCGATAACTGCCGATGTGTCCAACACTTAAAACATTAAAGCAATTTAAATAAATATGAGTTAATATGATTGCTTATTTTTAAAGTGTTTTTGTTACGTGATATTGTTTCATTGACCAGTACAGAGTACAGTAATATACAGTATATATAATTTAGGAATTTAAAATGTTTGAAATAATTACATCTTAATGGGGAATCGTCGGTAATCTGGTCCATTTTAGTATCGGTTAGTTGTTTAACCAAATATTTACTAACTTTTTGGCATTCATCACTAGTACCTGGGTCAGCGAACAAAGTAAAAATTTCAATTGAATAAATGTGTGCCTGGGTCAGAATATTTAGCGTAGGTGCGGCCACACTATGTATAATTAAAATTAAAACTACTGATAACGTTAAATATAATGCAAATTTCATTTTAAAAACTATTTTTAAAATCATAAAAATATAACTTAAAATTAATTTAGCATTCAATTGTTATTCAAAACTTTATACGCATAGAAACAGTTACTGAAAACAACTCCAGGATATTATTTTTTGCCAATCATCTTATTTTTAAATCTTAACTAAACATGCAAAACAAAATATATGGTGTCGCAAATTAAACCTAACATTTTTGAGTGCTTAGCAAATAAATATCTCTTATAATATTTATATATAATTAACTTATGAATAATAAAATATAATATGAATTACAAAATGTTGGATTTTATTTATAACACCAGATATAATGCAGTGTTTTCATTTACTTTTAAAGTAATTGTTTTTAATATTTTCAATAATTAGAGAATATTCATGGTAATTTTGTGCGTCAGTTGTATTATTAATATATACACTGTCCGACTAAAACTTGTCAGTTTTAATACAACAATAATATTATATTACATCTCTCATATACTATATTTAGTTGATTCACCTTAATACTAAAATGTCTGCTTCATATAACCCTGATGATTTATTTCGTAAGGTGCGAGGTATATATTATTTAAAACAAACTGACCCAAAATCAGTGGAAAATGCGCTCAACTACCAGCCCCGGGAAAGAGATCGCATATTCCTATCGTACCCCAAATGTGGGACGTGGTTGGCCTCGTACTACATACTGTACATCATGAGCAACGGTAGGTTAGCCACTGCCGACCCGAAGCTCTACGGTAGGCACATGTTGGAGAAAAATGGTGACGCCATGGGATGCCTACCGGAGCTCGAGTCGGAACGGTGTTCGTTCGTGTGGTCGCACCTGTCGTTCACGCAATTAGCGTACAATTTGGTCCCAAAATATCTGATAGTTTTGCGAAACCCGAAAGACGTTTGCGTTTCGCTCTACAATAAAATGATTAAACGGATGGCAAAGGACCTCGACTTTCATCAGTACTTCCAGTTGTGGGTCAGAGGAGAAGGTATGCCATACGGAGACTACTTTCAGTCAATGCGCTCGTATTGGAAGCACCGGATGGATGGCAACTGTACTGTCATTACATATGAGGAGATGTTAGCAAATCCGAGGGACAGTATTGTGAGAATCGCCTCATTTTTGGGACCGAAATATGAGGAACGACTGATTTGTAGTGCAAATGAGAGCACCGGTAGTACACTATTAGATCACTTATTACAGGAGTCGAAGTTTGAGGACAAGGAAACCACGGATGAGATAATGTATAAGAAATACATGGAAGACGTGGTCCACGACTGGAGGGCTGTTATGTCCAGAGATGAGAGCGATTTGATTGACCAGAGGGTTAGGGACGAGTGGATGGGAACGGGATTAGAGTCACTGTGGGAGCGGGAGATGAAGTGGTCGACTGAGTAACTATACATTTAAATGCATAAAATATTGCCCGGGAACTACTATACTATTTAAAATTTTTAAAATTAAAATACTAGAATTAAACTGGATCATATGTTTCAAACAGTACGTGGTATGCCATTCCTAAAGCAAACCGACACAAAGTCTGTCGAAAGCGCATTAGACTACCAGCCCCGGGAAAGGGATCGCATACTATTATCGTACCCAAAATCAGGAGCATTTTGGGGCCCCTATTTTGCGCTCTACATAATGGGCTCCGGTAGGCAACCTCCACGTGAATCAAAAGACTACGGTAAACACATGTTGGAGAAAAATGGCGACGCCATGGGCTGCCTACCCGGCCTGGAGTCTGAGCTAATAGGGTTCGTGTGGTCGCACCTGTCGTTCACACAATTGGCGTACAATTATCGCCCAAAATATCTCATTATTTTGCGAAATCCGAAAGACGTTTGCGTTTCAATGTATAATCAATGGGTTCACCGCATGAAAGGGGAACTGGATTTTCCACAATTCTTTAATATATGGATCAGCGGAAAGGTATTGCCGTACGGCGACTACTTTGAACACACACGCAGGTTATGGGAGCACCGGTATCGGGCAAACTGTACGGTCATTGTATACGAGGAGATGGTAGCGAATCCGAGGGACAGTATTGTGAGAATCGCCTCATTCTTGGGACACAAATATGTGGACCAACTGTACAACCGGTGCGATGACGGCGCCGGTAGTGATGATAAGCTTATGGATCGCATAATACAGGCCTCAAAGTTTGAGGACAACAACGATGGGACTGAAGTGTTGTATAAAGAGTACGGCGAAGACATTGTCAGCCTTTGGAGGGATGTTATGACGAGAGATGAGAGCGATTTGATTGACCAGAAAGTTAGGGACGAGTGGATGGGAACGGGTTTAGAGACACTGTGGGAACGGGAGATGAAGTGGTCGACTGAGTAATTACGCATTTGAATGCGTAAAATATAAATTATTCAAGATACTTTATTAATAAAATTCAATTATATAAATACAATAATCAATGTTTAACACAATGATTAATACTATATTTTTGATATGTTTTAAATATAAATATTAGAGACACTGTCACACTACGTATATTTAATGTTAATTTTATTTAATGGTTAATAAATATCTGGAGGCTTTACTTAACTACATAAATCTATTTCTATTCTCTTACTGTATGCCCAATAACTTTACTTTAAAAAGGACGGCTCTAAAGGCCATACATATTGTAATAAATATGATAATAAATTGTATTACATAATGTCAAATATTGCATTTAAAATCGTCTCTTAATTCCAACAAATATTTTTGACGGAAACTCAAACCGTATATCACTTTCGGAGTCGACCGATACATCTGGACGTTGAGCTATTGGCACGAATCGATACTTTCGGATAACGTGCGCCAAACACAACTTAGTAATAACCAGGGCGTATTTATTACCAGGACATATTAGGGGTCCTACTCCAAATGGCAAATATGTATGCGAGCTAATTTTGCCTACATTCTCGGGCATAAATCTTTCGGGATTAAAAATTAATGGATTTTCATAAATATCGCTGGAACAATGGATAGCATAAGTTGGTATATGAACAAGTTGCCCTGCATCAATTGTAAGGTCTGTGTTAGCAAATGTGTATTTGGAACTGGATATTCTCTTAAGTATATGAGCAGGTGGGTGCAAACGCAATGTTTCCGATACAATACCGTGCAAATATTCCAATCCTACTATTCTTTCAAACTCTGTCTCATCACCTTGATCATCTAGTTCACAATTTTCAATCTCTTGAAATAAATGTTCTTGAACATCAGGATTGTGTGCCAATTCGTACAAACAAAATGCTAATGTGCTAGCGATTGGATCGTAGCCACCCACAAAACTCAACATGGCTAAACCAATTAGCTTGTTCTCTGGTGAGTTTGTATCGGATAAATCTACTTTACAGTCGTTCATATCTGAAATTATTGATTTATCTGCAAAGTAATAATAAACCAGTTGAATTGCAATGATTATCATTAATATTAAATAAATTGGATGGCAATGGTGATTAACTATCACCATTTTGAATTCTTACCTATATTCATTTGTTGAATAGCACCATGCTCATTTGTATTAGTATTAATACTAGATTTCCTATTCATATCGCCATCAAAAATCCATTTTAAATATCCTTCATGCATTAAATCAATATTACCATTATATAAAGCTAATTTATCGCGTATACGCTCAATAAAAAACTTAACAGGCGATTTATTTTCCCAACCAAACCAGTTTCGTAGCCTTTCTGGTAAAATACTCAGGGCCAATTCACGCTTAATACTTCTACCGATAAAAGCATGGGCATTTGCTATAAAAGGGTTATGAGCGGCACCGGTACCATAACAGTTTGTGCGCGTGTCAAACACCGTGGTTACTATGACGTCCATCATAAACGACAAATAAAGTGCTTTGACATCCAGGCTCTTTTTGCCACAATTTGTTGCCATTTCATCCATCAAACGACTGATGCATTCCTTATACCTGGGATATAGTCTCTTGGTTTTTGTGGTGCTATACATGGGTGCGTACATCGACCTAACGGTGCGCCAATTGGGTTGG
>CAJPVJ010001220.1:0-17366 GCA_905397405.1 Oppiella nova | reverse complement strand
CAATAAAAAACACAATCAATAAATCTATGAATTGAACAAACATTTTAGAGAGAGAGAGAGAGAGAGAGACTGTTTATAAGGAACAAACTCATCATTAAATCTACCGTTTCCTCTGAATTTGTGCTTATATTTGCACTTTTTATTGCTTTGTTATGTAAGTGAGGGCCGGTATGTACTGTATGTGTGTGTGAGTGATAGAAACACATGACATCTAAACATATAATTCCTGAAATCCTCTTAACGATTAAAAACATATAATATACTACAATAACAATCGATGGACTATTAAGTGAAACACACCGTATATTATATAATAACATCCAATGTATGTCAATCACTCAGTGAACGTAATGGGGATTAAATGAAATAACTTGTAAAATCAATTATTAGAGACTTTGTAATCAAATACAAAACCGTATCTCTATTTCAATGCTATATATCTTTTTAAAAATCTTCAAAATTAATATAAATTCACAAAATGTGATCAAATTTCTTAAACGCAAAGTTTTTTATTAAATTATATATTAGGCTAAAAAGTTTTTTGTATTATATTTCATAAGTTTTATAGAGATTTGTATTTTATATCATTTTTTATTGATCATGAGATAAGGCGCTGTATGTGTTGAGCACTGGTAGGCCTGTTATATAAGACATGTTCGCGAAATGGATTAAAAAACACGACTCGTATTGAGTGGAAAAGAAATTCAAAGAATGCTTTAAAAGATAACAACAAAAAAAATGTGAAGAAAAAAATGTATCAAATTTTTATGACAGCTTTTTTAGCATTCAATTGTTGATTACGTGTTGTGTTTGGGTCGCAGACAACAAGTAGTTGTGTTTATATGACTTTTAGACCTTTAAATAGTTGCCAGTATTTGCGAACTTTGTGTCATTTATTTGACAAATACTGTCGAAAACAGTTTGTTATTTAACAAAATATAGTAATAAATAAAGTATTAATGTTTATTTATTTGAAAACTATATCTTTTTAATCATTTAGATTACAATTGTTAAATAAATTGGATATTTAAGAATATATCATTTTTTGCAAACAATGTTAAGAATATTGCTTTAAGTAAATAATTATATTTATAAATTAAATTTATTTTTTGTATTGATTTCAGGTTATTTTGAATATACAAAAATTATAATAGATTATGTTTACTTTTAGTATTTTGCCAAACAAAAAGTATTTTATTATTAAATGTAATTTCCATTAAAGTTTTTTATGTTAAATATTAAAAACATATTAATAACTATTAAGATTATAATATAATATTATCTAAATTATATCAGTCATTCAATTAATTATAATTTTTGGACACAATATTCAATCGAGGTAGTTAGTAAAAAACACCCAAAATATGTGTACATAAAAACTTAATATTAATTAATTGATTAATAAACAGATTGTTTAACACTTTACTTGATTATAAATTAGCGTATATCCATAAATCTTGTCATTAATCTAATAATAAAATAATAGTCAAACTAATATATAACAGATTATGTGAATATAAATAATAATTAAAAGGTATTAAGGAAAGCTTGGTTTTAATAGATTTTTGTATTTATAACATAACATAGATGATACTATGATTATTATAGGTAATCTTAAATTGCTTAACATTTAAAAATAAATATTGAACATGGATAACAAAAGCATTGATCTTTATATGAAATATGTATTGAACGCTCATTACAAAAGTGTGTTTGACATGAAATGATTGTTTATTATATTAATACATGTATAAGACATGCATTTATCATAATTTACGATAAGTTGTGGGTGTCATTTGAATGGCATTCATAAACAAAATACCTAGTACAAGTACAATATATGAATCTATTTTTGGCCAAAACAATAATTTTTGTAATTAAGAAAATAAAACAAAATACAAATCAGTAAAAGTTTCTTAAAAACAGTTTAAATCCTAGTGTTTGCTTAAAGGCATATTCAAATAACACTTAAATTATCATTTGAGAAATTTCACACATGATTATTAATTACCTTGATAATGAGACAGTGTGGTACGCAAAAACAGATTAATGGTCCATATTCTTAGAAATTATCGTTGATATCATCTACAGTACAGATCCTATGTCTACAATGCAAACGATTGAATGAATATTAAACTCTTTCCCGTAATAGATAAAAGAAAACTAAATCCTTTTTACACTTAATTCTGTGAAAACATGTCTTATTTTTGTCAAAATTATTTCATCTAAAAGTTTATAATCTTAATCCATGTCTTATCAGTAAACATATGGAGACAGTCTGAATGAAATTCATGCACTTTTAACGATTAAACAGTTGATAATTAAATTCATTCTGAGTGTTGAGTGCTTTATGAAAACAAGTACTGTATAAAAAGACCTATGATTTAGAAAATCAATTATAACTAACAATAAAAGTGACAACAAATATGGACAACAAATACAACTATTATACTATTGAGTACATCGCCGGCAAACGGGTCGGTCTGAAAGGAAAAGTCCAATATCTGGTCAAATGGAAAGGCTATGAGTCGAGAGACAACACGTGGGAACCGATGAACAATTTCGCCAATCTGGTGGTTGTGAACAGATATGAGGAGGCCATGAGTGAACTTATGGGTCCTCACTATCACACCAACACATCTCATGTCAAACAAAAGAGCAAACGAAGACCAGTAAAGCCATTGGCGGTTAAGATATTAGAAAAGATTAAGAAAAAGAAACCGAAGAAGAAGTCAAAGAAAGCAATGGTTATCAACAGTGAAGTCGTGTCTGTGAAGAACCCAAAGGCTGCGGACGATAATAGTGTGAAACCAATCGGCGCTCAGAAGCGAAAATCATATGTTAAGCCGAAACCAGTGGTCACTGCATCTGATTTAGACTTCGATCTGTTTTTTGATTAATTGCATTCATTTCTTACATTTTTAAAATTATGTCTTATATTGTATTTTTTTAACTGTATATATAATTTGAATAATTTTTTAATTACAATCATGTATTCATAAATTGATTTGACAAAATTAAATTATACTTTTGTATTAACTTTTTGTTTTTAATCCCTTACCACTGAAAAGTATAGACTGACTACAAACAGACTGTAGGCTTGGCTTTAAATCACTTTGATTTTTACATCTACAGAATTTTGGGTTTTCTGATTAATGGTATAAAAAATTAACAATAAAAGTGTGAAATGGTCTCTAAATTTAATTATACGGTTGAGTACATCGATGGCAAACGGGTCGGTATTGACGGAAGGGTCGAGTATTTGGTGAAATGGGTTGGCTTTGACGCTAAGGATAGCACGTGGGAACCGATCGCCAGTTTTGCCAACCGGGCTCTTGTGGACAGGTATGAGAGTGAAAGTGGCAATCAATTGGACACTCACTGTCCCGCCAACACATCCAATGCCACCCAAAAGCCCAAACGAAGTCCAATTGCGGTGAAGATAATGAAGAGAAAGAGGAAGAAGTCGAGGAAACCCATGGATAATACGAGTGAAGACATGTCTGCGGAGAAACTAAAGGCTGTGAACGATAATAGTGTGAAACCTATGGATGATCTGATACTGAAGTTTAAGAAGTCTGGAGATAATTATGAACTCATTTGTAGTCATAATTGTAAGCAACAAACCGGTGGTGAAGGCGACCATAAAGTTAATACTAAGTCAATAGGAAAGTCGGAAATCAAGTGTCCCTGTATTGATTGTAATGTGATCGACAGGGACAGGGTCATATTGGCTTTCAAGTACGCCCTGGGCCAGGCCAGTGACCACTAGATTCAATTGGACCCTACCTTTGTAATTATCATACATCATTTATATTAATATAATACTTTTCTAATAGTTTATTATAACTAGTTTAATGTGCTTAAAGTATGAATATTTTGAAAGTTTCTAAAATAAATAAATAATTCAATTAACTTTTTAAAAAATATTGCGTAATATTTGTTATCAAGAGATAACTCATGTCCAGAAGGGATTATATCAAAGGGACGGGTAGTATAAACAACAAGAAATGTATTTTTAGATTCAATTTTCTAAACATAAATCCATTGCTGGAAACGTATCCCTTGGACAGGCATTTTCTAATCGATACGATAATATCTTTCTATAAATTGAGATATTTTCCCAAAAACATGTGAATTATTAAAATAGTCGACAGAATAATATAAAAAGTAACGGTCAATGGATTTACATATTAAATGCTTATTTACGACCACATAAACAATACATTACATAAACATCATATAAATGCATGTATAGTATTGTGTTTTATACAAAACAACTACTGGCCCACACATACACGACTTTATATATTTTTTATTACACATACCATTACTATTCCGATAGCATTTTGAAGCATAAGTTTTTTAGACTATCGGTGCAAAAAGTTTTTTAAGCATAGCGTCGGATATCTATTTTACATACCATTATTGATTATATATTTTTTATTACACATACCATTACTATTCCGATAGCATTTTGAAGCATAAGTTTTTTAGACTATCGGTGCAAAAAGTTTTTTAAGCATAGCGTCGGATATCTATTTTACATACCATTATTGAACTGAATAATAGATTTTACACTTTAACTTAGCTTTTTTTGATTGCACAGAAATAGTACCGAAAACATGCCATTTCTCACACTTTTTTAGTTGCCTGTGCTTTAAATAATAACATCTATTCCTTACACAAGGCATGACATGACATGACATGAATCGACAAAATCTAATCCATAAGAATAAGTGATACAAGATTTTTGGGCTTCAATTTGTGTGCAATTTATTCCGCATTTTTTGTGCGAATAACATGTGATTTCTTGTTTAAAAAGTCGTGTGTAATGAGTGTTTGAATATAAATATCATTTTCGGGATCTGTCGGTAAAATATTGAATATTTTATTTTACATGTAATGTACATGTATAGTGTGTGTATATATACACTGTATACAGAGAGATAAATAAATTTTTATATCCATATAAAATTCTTATTTAATTGAGATATTTTGTTTGCAAGCCATTGACACCAAATAATACTATAAATTATTAATGCCTTATGATTATTATAAATTGAACTAACTTATAATGCTATTCAGAGTATTTAATAAACAACTTAATTTTTTAAAAATATTTTAATTTAAATTGATAAATTTTGTAACCTATAATAGACAATATAAATAATTATTATTTTGTATGTAAATGTGTTATAATTAAAATTATAACAGTCTTGTTTCTAACAGAGGTTTAAATGGATTATATTGATATTTCATTTAAGTATATAAAGTTTATTTTTGTAAGTTTGGTACGAAAAATGTTCAAATTTTCTAAAATAAGTTCAACATGTGTGGGATTTGATATAAAAAAGTATTTTTTGGGGAATAAAGATATAACATTTACTATGAATTAAACTAATGATTTGTAACAAAATATCATAATTCATGCACAGAATGCACATAAAAATCAAAGCGAAATTAAATTTTGCTTTTTTAGCGCTCGCTTTTGAATAACTTTAAAGTTTAATAGACTTAAGTGTTAACTCAAATTTATATATTATACACAGTATACAGAGCAAGAATAGTCTGTGAAAAACATAAAATCCATAAAAATGAATATTTCATTAGCTTTTTTGCTCTCATCTGCCGATTATATGTTGAGAAAACATTTCACTTGTTTTTTGGTGAAACCATAGATAGCTTGAGAGATAAGGGCATAAAAAATGTTTCTCGCTATTATGTAATGATATTTACGGCACTAGTTTTTGAAGTACATATTAATAAATATACTGAATATTAGTGCATCGACTGTAATATGTTTAATGCATTATGCGTTATCTATTATTAAAGGTTTTAGATTATGAATGAATATTTATTTCATTTTAGTTATCAATGAATACATTACGGTTTTTAAGTGCAGTATTAATACACATTTCTTGAGAGAAAACATGTAATTTATTAAAAATATTTCAGATAATACTTTTCCATTGAAATCAAAACTCAGATATATTTTGTATTCACAAAATCTTTTTGTGGGCTAAACTGTAAGACTTTGTTATGTAAATGCTTTAATAATTCATAATCAATAAGTTTTAGACAATTGTGCTGAATATGACATATTTGAGTATTTTTGTTATAAAATCAATAATTTAATAACATGTTAAAAAGTCTTTTGTATTTCGTATGTACTTTAGGGCAATACATTTTTGTTTACTCTGAAAAAGCAGCAAAAAATAGTTCACTAAATACTTATGCATTAAACATATTCTGTATAATCAAAAGTAAATAAGGTTTTTATATACTGTACAGTATCAAAGAAATAGTTATCATTATAAGTTTTTATATTATATTAATATACTAAAGTATGAACATATTTCGCTGGTATATTATATAATAATTTGCATATCTTGTGGATCAAAGCAATGATAAACTTTCTCAATATGTATAATCTGTATGTTTCCATGGCTTTCAATATGTACTAAATATGTGCACTAATGCTTATGTAGTAATGATAAGGTTTTTGTGCATAAATTGCATAAAAATTTGTGAATTGTAGTAAAAATGTAGAAATCAAACAGATTTTAGTTTGACTTTTCATAATCATTATTCTCCATAAAAAACATACAAATATTACAAAACATAATAAGCAGAATATTCGGTTCATTAAAGGATTGCATTTTGATATTTGCTATGAATTATACCCTTATTAATAAAAATAAGTTGTAGTATGTATAGTCGTTTTAATACATTATTTGACAAATTTATTTAAGCCCTTTTGGGATTTGTAGATGTGTTTGATGCCCATATTTCTCAAATAAAAATCACTAAAATATGCTAAACTAATGAATACATATGTGTATTACATTTGTTGGAAACTTTTCAAAAGTTAACATAGATTATCAAAGTGGTCATTGAATCTAATTTACATATTTGTCTGAAAATATATTTCATTTCAAATTCAACCCTTAATTTAGAGTGATTTGTTGGGCAGTAATTTAATGTTATATTACGGTAGTTATAAATCATTTGTAAACACCTCCACACCAATCAAAATATACATTTATTGCATTATATTAACAACAAAAATAACTGTTGATAATTAAAAATAACAATTTTTGTATATAAATTAAATTTATTCTCCAATAAATAGTGGATTAATATTTTATTTTTACATTTTGTTATATAAATCAAATATGAAATTGTATTTATTTTTACAAACAAACCTGATAATGGCTTATCATATAATGTTTTCATACATTTCTCTTACCTTTCCTATGATTTATTGATCACAGAATTCAATCATTTATTCCCAACTCTTAACAAACAATACTAATAGACATACCGTTGTGTACACAAGAGGTCAAAGGTGTTAAGGGTTTGATGTAATGTTAAGTATTTTCAAACAAATCAACATTTACTGCACAGTATTCTCACATAATTGTAATTATTTTTCAAATTTAGATACAACTATTTGATTTGTGATTAACATAACCGTATGTGAGCTCATCAAGTACTACATGTTGTATAAGTTTGAATGTAAGTCTACTTATTTGTTAGAGTCTTATGGGGATTAAACTGTACTTTTATTTTCAGGTGTAGGTGTGAATGGATATAATAATAGTAAGTGGGAGAGACTTACTGTAAATGTTTGTTTAAAACATCAAAATATTAACAATTCTGTTGTCAAAACATTTATTCTGTTATTACTCTTATAGACAGGAAATACGGTATACATTATTAATACAAATTCTAAATAAAAGGTCAAAACATTATCACTTTTTTATGTACATCTAATAATTTGTTATTGCATTTTATAACTCATATTTTATATAAATAATGTTAGTACCCAGAATATATTTTATTTTTAAGTATAAATGGATTTGTTAAGTGAACTTATTTCGTAATTTTTATTATTAGTTATATTTCTAGAGTTTTTTGATAAATATTTAATTAACTGTTTCTTCTGAGAACTTATGCTAAAAATAAATCTTATTATTCACAGAAATATAATTAAATTTAGTCATAAAAACATATATAATTTGTAAATATATAATTGAAAACTTTCAAATATACATCATAAAGAGTAAATTGAATTTTTGTAGACTTTTATTATAAGATATCATTAATTTTTGTTTTCAAATTTTAAACTAACAATTTTAGACAAACCTGAATTGTGTTAAGCTAGTATAATTTTATGTTAAAATTTAATATTTATACGAGAAATAAAATTTAATATTTAAATAAAACACGTATATTACGACACCTTATTATTTTTTACACAATACTAACTATACTTTATTTGCTAATAAAAACTTTCAATGTATTAAAGATTTAATCATATTTCATACAATTCTTTATGTTATTTATTATTGCCTTAAAATATATAACATTTTATTTTCTTACAAAACTTTTTTATATACAAGTTATGACTACATCACCAAAAAATATTATTGATTTATCTGACATTGAATGATGTATTTTGGATCACATTTGCTATTATTGTTTGCATTTATAACAAATTGATGTCACATTCCCTTTGACTGACAATTGATTTTATACATAAATATCAGTTATATTGAATGCCATTAATATCTATTTATTGATTCTTGTATTTAATAAATATTATTTTAAAATTCAATCACTTTATACACACAAACAGTGCATTCAATGTCTGTCAGCTCATCGATGATCTAAATTATTTGCACTAATGCCATTAATATCTATTTATTGATTCTTGTATTTAATAAATATTATTTTAAAATTCAATCTGAAATATGTGTGTTTGTCACGTAAGTTACAGACAGTCGAGTAGCTACTAGATTTAATAAACGTGGCTCATAAGTCTGAGGCCTACATTAAAACGATGGTAAATTCGTAAAGATACATAAAAATCTATCACTATTATATTCATTAAATATTTAAGACATTGATTCATTTATGTATATAATTAAATTTCCTAAAAATTTAATAATTAATTAAGAATTATTTTAGTTTGCATGGGCTCAAGGTTCTTAAATTAAATTACTGTTATATGAGAGGTAAACTCATTATTAATTCAGCATTAAGTAAACTAAATTAATAATATGTTGAATTAATATTTGGTTTGTACTTGATTTGATCTACAAGTATATTATATTTCTTATCATTAGTAGAAATTAATGTTTGAGATTTGTATACATTATTTTAAACTTACTTGAAATGCGTGTATTAATATTTAAATGATAAACCCGGATGCTAATTTGTTTGAATTTAATATTTATACAAATACTGTATATTAATTATATGTATAATCTATAATTTATTCATTAGGGGAATTAATGTGGAAAATATTATTAATTTGCTTTTTGGTTTAATTGTATTAAAATTAATATAAATGATTATAAACAAATAAAACAAATACCAAAACCCATAATAAATGTGTGATTTGGGTATATAATTTGCAAAATATTTATAAAATGGTTATTAATCTAATATTGAGTGCGAAAAATGTAATCTAAAGTTTCATAAATATAAATATTTAAAATGAAAAATGTGTGGCAAAAAAATATAAATTGAGTTAAAGTGTGAATAAGGAATTGATTCACACATTTGACTAATAATTTGCAATTTATATAAAATATAAATATATGCATAATATTTGTGCCGATTTTGCCAATGTATAGACAGCGAGAAAAAACAAAAACACAAAATAATAACCAAAAACTATTCAATCCATCAACAAAAAGAGGTACAAATATTTTTTGGGCAAATAGTTTGGAAAAAATATAATTTTATTTTTCTTATTTTTGGCGATTATTTTCTACTTAACCGTTGGATGAATGAAAATACTTTTATAAAAAGTCGTGACTATCTCTCTATATTATATGAGCATAATATGTGAGTTAAATATAGACTTTTATTGACATCTCCCGGAATATCTCTCTCTCTCTCTCTCTCTCTGATGTGGTATTCATTTATTGATTGGATAAATAATNATTCACATAGTAACGACAATCAATTTATTGTTAAAGAGTTTACTGAAGTAACAAATAAATGGGAAAACTTTTTGGTGGAAAAGTAGCTAAAAGTGGCGATCCATGTCTGAACTCTCACAACATAGCCATCCCTTTAAAGGTGTGTTTCGATGATTGGATAAATAATCTGAGAGCTGAAGGAAAGGGGGAATTGTGTGCGAGATTTGGTTACCAGAGATGACTCGTCACCATTCGGTTGTGTTATATTGAAGAATAGATAGCATTATAGTTGCGTTTAGGGATCGTTAGCCATAGGTATAGCCACTGCTATCGCCAGATATAGTATATTATGAAGGAAGTGGTGCTAATGGAGTGCTGACATGACTGTGTTTGTCGGTCCCTGTAATCGTCAAATTAGGACATAATCATCGAAACACACCTTTAAAGGGATGGCTATGTTGTGAGAGTTCAGACATGGATCGCCACTTTTAGCTACTTTTCCACCAAAAAGTTTTCCCATTTATTTGTTACTTCAGTAAACTCTTTAACAATAAATTGATTGTCGTTACTATGTGAATTAGCCTGTTCATACAATATTAATTTTAAATAGCTATGTATGGTTGTTCATCTCATTGACTTGTATTTTTGAAATTAAGCTTGCTTCAATTTATTCATTCATTAGCCGAGTGTAGCCTTTCATCACATTTTCCCTGACATCTCAACTCAAACATAACATAACATTAAAGCGTTTTTATATTATATCAGAAAATTTTTATTCAATCAGTTTATTTTGAGCGCAAAAAATGTGTTTTAAATTATATATTCTGTTATACAATACAGAATCGGGTTATCCATTGATCCCAATCTAATCGTGTATTTCAATGTTAATGTAATTCATTTTTATTCAATCAGTTTATTTTGAGCGCAAAAAATGTGTTTTAAATTATATATTCTGTTATACAATACAGAATCGGGTTATCCATTGATCCCAATCTAATCGTGTATTTCAATGTTAATGTAATTCAGCAAAAAATAGCAAATTTGTGCGTTTATTATAGATAGAGTTCACTAATTATCACCTCATTGTTTAATAAAACAAATCTGTCCGATAAATGCAACGATTGTTTTGGTTTTTGTATATTAAATAACAACTAAAAACACACATTTATATACAGTTTGTATGAACACAAACAACCCCGGCTAATTCATCTCAATTAAGATTCAATTCACAGATTAGGCTAACATTAAGATTATTATACAGTAAATATCAAAATTTAGCGAACACTGTTTATTATATAGCTGATAAGAAAGCACTAAAATAGTTAAGGGATTAAATTGAATTCAAAAATACAGTCATGTGCTGAAAGGTGTTAACATATGGTTTTATCAAATATTTTATTTTCATTAAATAAATAAAGTTTGTTACAAATATTGAAATTTTGCACAATTAGACAGTATTATTAAATCAAATGTTCAAATTGTCGTCCTTCAACGGCAAGACAATGACAGACTCTCATTGCAAATCTGTTTCTGACTTTTTCCAGAGTCTCAACAGTTATTGAATTGAATGCTTCTGTGATTTTGAGTTTTAAATTCTCGAGAGTATATGGCATAAATTCAGGTCTAAATACATAATTCTTGATGTAACCCCATAAATAGAAATCAATTGGATTTAAATCAGGACTTCTAGGAGCCCATTCTGCAAGACCACCTTGTGATCCTCCCCTTCCAATCCATTTCTGTTCAAAATAATAATTAAGGGCTTCTCTCGATTTTAGTGACCAATGCCCTGGACAGCCATCTAATACCTTTAAAACAATCAATTTTATGTTAATTGCGCACAAATTTCAATATTTGGAAATACTCACAGGGATACACTCAGGGAAATTTTCGAGATCTGGCTGAAGTGATGGTATGATTTCTGTGCACAACATTGTAGAAAAGCTTTCTCCGGTGACATTCTTATCGAAAAAATATGGCCCATAAACGCGATCTTGCCATATACCTCCTAAGACCATTACTGATTCACCCCCTTGAATGTTGACAGGTGCTGCTATTCTTGGATTGGTCTGAGACCAGTAGCGGTTCTGATGGGTATTAAATGTACCATTTGTGTAAAAGATTGACTCATCCATGAAAAAGAAGTTCTTAAGAACTTCCCAGTCATTTCCAATTTTGTCAAGAATCCTATTTGATAAAAATATTAAAATTTGTGCACAATTAACAAAAATGTTTATAGTTTACATACCAATCACACATTTCGACTCTTCTTTGAAAATCAGTTTCACTTAATTGTTGAACAGATCGAATTTTATAAGGTATAAACTTATTAGTTTTTAAAATTCGATAAAGTGTTGAGGGATTACAAATAATTCCCTCCCTTTCCAATTCAATAGAAGTCCTTTTGATGGACTTCATCGGACTTCTGTTGATTTTTGCCAAAACATTCTCTTCTAGAATTTTTTTATCTTCAGATTTCCTTATGTTATAAGGCTTATTGGCAACAGATCCTTAAAAATAAGATATAATTATATATAATTGTGCACAAATCTCAATATTTGTAGAACTTACCTAATTTCTCAAACCTATCGATCAAATTCTTTACAGTTGATCGCACAGGTAGTTGGCTTTGGTTGAGGTCGGGATGTCTTTCAGCGAAGAGATCAATGGTTTGTTGGAGTGATTTCCCGGCGATTTTTTTATAATCGGGACAATTCACATTACTGCAGCCATACTTTATCTTTACTAATTCAACCCTATCTGGATTTGCAAACTTAGACAAACCCATCTTTCTGTTTATAATTATAACTTCAGAAAATTATTAAAATTCAAGTTATTTCCGATAAATGACAAAACACGTGTTTGTGAACCTTTTTATATTGGTTCTTATTATTTCTTTTTACTGATAAGTAATCAGTCACAGGTTATAATTGTGCAAAATTTCAATATTTGTAACAAACTTTATTTAATGAAAATAAAATATTTGATAAAACCATATGTTAACACCTTTCAGCACATGACTGTATTTTTGAATTCAATTTAATCCCTTAACTATTTTAGTGCTTTCTTATCAGCTATATAATAAACAGTGTTCGCTAAATTTTGATATTTACTGTACAAATAATTTGTCTATAAATAAGCAAAAATTCAGTTTACGGATAAATACATAATTCGTTAGCAAGCTATTTATCGCAGGTATTAAAAGGTCACCTAATCTTATAGTAGAATTTCTCTCGAAAATATTTAGTAAATCCGTTTTTTGTGAATAAAAATTGAAAGATATTTAGATCGCATTCATCACCAAAAATAGGAAAATTTATTTTTTCTTCATTTTTGAGTTTTTCGTAAAGAATTCATTTATGATTTCAAACTAAATTAGTGTTAAAAATACGTTCAGAAAACATACAAAACAAGCGGCAATTCCTATGGTTAACGCTCTCTTATAATTGGTTTTGTGTGGCAAATGTGGTTCATATCGTGTATTTCAATGTTAATGTAATTCAGCAAAAAATAGCAAATTTGTGCGTTTATTATAGATAGAGTTCACTAATTATCACCTCATTGTTTAATAAAACAAATCTGTCCGATAAATGCAACGATTATTTTGGTTTTGTATATTAAATAACAACTAAAAACACAAATTTATATACAGTTTGTATGAACACAAACAACCCCGGCTAATTCATCTCAATTAAGATTCAATTCACAGATTAGGCTAACATTAAGATTATTATACAAATAATTTGTCTATAAATAAGCAAAAATTCAGTTTACGGATAAATACATAATTCGTTAGCAAGCTATTTATCGCAGGTATTAAAAGGTCACCTAATCTTATAGTATAATTTCTCTCGAAAATATTTAGTAAATCCGTTTTTTGTGAATAAAAATTGAAAGATATTTAGATCGCATTCATCACCAAAAATAGGAAAATTTATTTTTTCTTCATTTTTGAGTTTTTCGTAAAGAATTCATTTATGATTTCAAACTAAATTAGTGTTAAAAATACGTTCAGAAAACATACAAAACAAGCGGCAATTCCTATGGTTAACGCTCTCTTATAATTGGTTTTGTGTGGCAAATGTGGTTCAAAAAACCTAAATTATATCAAATGAACGCAAAAACACATCAAAATATTTTATTTTTATTAAGAAAAACGAGTACTTTTTGACGCAAAATCAAAATCAATCTTAAATTACTTGTCAATCAAATAATTAAGAAAAAAGTTTCCATTAATTTGGAGACCTTTTTCGACTGACATTTATCGCACACTTAAGAGTTAAGGTATAAATTTTGTTCACATTTTTATGAGCATTTCTTAGCTATCATTAAAATTGGTTAAGCTCTCTCTCTCTCTCTCTCTCTCTCTCTCTAATTGATTTATTTTTAGAGATTGAAAATTATTACTTTACACTTACAATAAAAACTATTAACACTATTTTAAAATAATTAATTGAGTCTTTATTATATTTTTTTTGTTATCCGTAATATTTTTATTGTTTTAAAATTTTGCTAATAAATTGTTATAATTTTTTACTTCTCTCTCTCTCTCTCTCTCTCTCTCTCTCTTCAGGTATTAACTCACACTTCAATTATAAGTGAAAATTGATCCCAAAGTTTGAAAACCTCAGCAAAACTAATACTGGTATTACTCGATCTGGCAATCTCTTATATACAGTGGTCTATATTTAATATACAATCATAATTACAATACAATTCCTACATATATGTAATCTATATATAGTAAATGGTAACTCTGTTTGGTATTACTTTCAACCCAATAATTTATATGGACTCCGAGAATATTACAGTATTCGTGATTAATTTAAAGCAATTTGAAATTTATTAATATAAACTTTATATTATTAAATATACCATTACTGAATTAAAATCAAATAATAAATATTAATTTAATAGAAATATTAATCTTATGTTATGTCCTTAAACTTGAAAAAATTAATTAAAAACAATTTTATAACACAAAATTAATTTAATTATTTTAAAATAGTGTTAATAGTTTTTATTGTAAGTGTAAAATAATAATTTCCAATCTCTAAAAATAAATCAATTAGAGAGAGAGAGAGAGAGAGAGAGAGAGAGAGAAGTAAAAAATTATAACAATTTATTAGCAAAATTTTAAAACAATAAAAATATTACGGATAACAAAAAAAATATAATAAAGACTCACATAATAAATATATTGCCTAAAACTATTCGTTAGGTATTTAAGAGTTAATTTTACAATACAACCAAATTAACCGTTATTATTATTATTTTTATATTATTTTAGCAACAGAAATTGAAATAATTATATCACATTTTATGCTAATTAAATATTACAGAAATAATCATTTATTGAATTTTTATTAAATATTACCCGAGTTTAGTTACCGACAAATATTTGTTACTAAATACATATTATCAACATTTTTTACGTATATAAAAAGGGTTAGATTTCTATGCGAACTATTTATTTCTCAACATATTTTTCGGTAATTATTTTGTTACACATATTATATCCATAACTCTTCGTAAATCAAATTTATTGCTTATTATTTCCATACAAAATGCTTTGCAATTAAATGCATAAATCTTAGGCCGAGATTCAAATGTGTGGCGAAAAACGATAAATATTTTTTCGCCAGTATTTTCAGTGCCAGCCCTTACATACTGCGAGTGTATGTACCCATAAAAAGCAATAATAATTATGAGTGGAATAAATTGAGTATAAATCAAAAATTGAGATAGGGCAAAAAATTATATCACTCGAGTTAGTTTTTGTTTTGAGCCCAAAAATTTATTTATCATGCCACTTTTTTATGATTACTATTATTAGACTTTGAAATGCGTTTTGTGTGTGAAGTCATAAATTTTGAAATTTATTTCTCAATCTTTTTTATTTGTTATACTTTTTTTAAAAAGAAAAATATTGTATTTTTAAAATATAGATTTTTTTTGTTTTGAAGTTTTTATAATAACTTATAATTTAATTGTGTATTAAATACATTGAGCATTCAGTGCCAAAACTTAACCCAAACACTAAATTTTTATTAGTTTTTCCGTTCCCTTTGTATTGGATTTATGTAGCGATGGGTCTATGGTTTAAACAATAATTATCAACAAATTGTATTAATGTTTCATTAGTCGGTACACTCGTATCCATAAATTTTTTCCGTAATCTATTTTAGTATTCAATACACGCAACTCGTATATAAAAGTAGGTTTGACTGAAAACAAACAGCCAAATAAGTTTTAATCCACATTGTATTACAGTATTATTTAATTATACACAATAATATACAGTACGTTTGTTATAAATTTCAATTAAAATTTCAAAGCATTTCAGTTTTAACTGTTGTATTATTTAAAGAATTTATAAAATTAAATATCAATTGTAGCAATATTTTGTTTTATTATAAATAAATGAATATTTCATTTATTATATACTGTATTTCATTTATTGTGATGTCCATGCTTTCAGTCATTATTACTAACTTTAATTTATAATTATTAGCGAAATTACTATTATTTACCGTATATGAATTGTCAGAAGTTCATGAGTTTTTGGTATTTTCGAAAATATGTCATCATAACTTAACTTAAATGTTTTTTACAAGACTTGATATGTTTTGTTAAATATAATCTCTCTCTCTCTCTCTCTCTCTCTCATCTTACAAGAAATTCATGAAATACTAAACCCAATAATTTGTATTATGGTTTACTTATTATTATTTATGACTTAATATGAATATTTTGTATGAATATCAGAAAGGAGGCCGAAGTGGAAATGGAGGGTTCATTCCTCGTACGACTCATATATGACGACGAGATTACATACAATTTGGTCGAAGCGGCCGAAAGAGTATTAAGTAATTGTGACCACAGTTTGCATTTCTTTTAAATACTAAATAAAAGCCGTTAATAAGCCAAACACTGAATAACAAAAAGCCATTCACACAATGAATGGCTATTTGAATGCCTCACGCATTGATACGGTCTTCAAATAACAATTTGTATTTCGTTTGAAAACAAATTATTCTGTATTTAAATATATTTAAAAATTACTTTTCAAACAAACAAAAAAAATCGCATGATTTATGTCCATGAAGAGACTGAATTTGCATGAAATTATACAATATTATTCATTTGATATATTCCTCACAAAAACATCTAATAATAATAAAAATTTCTAAACTAATGTACAATTTTGTAATCACTAGAAATCCCTGCCAATGAAATCCTGGAAATGTTTGGCGGAATGTTTTTCGACTTTTGCCAGGAATCGGGTTACGAGAGTATATTACAAGTGTTGGGCGCCTCCCCCCGCGATTTCCTCCAAAACCTGGACGCCCTTCACGACCATTTGGCCACAATATACCCGGGTATGAGAGCGCCGTCCTTCCGGTGCACCGAAGACCCCGACACCGG
>CAJPVJ010001219.1:0-17367 GCA_905397405.1 Oppiella nova | reverse complement strand
TTATTCGGGTAATACGTACTCATATCACACATTTTCTTTCTATAGTAGGCTCTCCTCTATTTCTATGCTTAACCTGTTTTATAAACAAAATAATTTATTAGTCTTTTATTTATTTATACTTTTTTTTTAACTCTTCTAAGAATTGGCAACACTTTTGGAGATACAAGAAGTCCACGGAATTGCATATAACGGAAGTCAGTGTTAAGTGCAATAAAACTAACGGTTTTTATAACTCTGTCGCGACTGACCACAGGCTCACTCACACCACTACCCCTGACACCACTTTATGTGAGGGTTCAACGGCTTTCTTAAGTCGAGCCCAGAATTTAATTTTATATATCTATTCATACTATTAGTGAATCAAACGCAACGATAATATAAAAATAAATTCAATTGAATGGCCAATAAAAGATACGAAAGATTTTGAAATTTGCAATTTTAATAAGTATGCGAAACAGCTATATGTGAGGCCTAAGTAATAGACAAATGTCTGTATTTGTGTCTTTGAAAGCAAGAAATAATATATCAAAGTTGTGTTGAGCCGCAGGAAACAAAGCGGTGCAACATTTGGGGAAACAGTGAATCCCGAGCGGCACATCTCTCACTCACTTTGCATTGCATTCAAAATAGTCTTAGAGTATTGAAAATAAGGCCTCCAATCATATACACATACATACGAGTGCTGCAAATCATATAAACATTACATCAAATGAATTCAAGTCTATTTTCGTTTGTGTTTCTTCTGAGAAAATTATTTCCATTAATTTTTTGTTGAGATTAGAAATCAAGGACTCAGACCACTAAACCTTTCCAACGTATTCACCATTGAATGCCATTTGCATTGATTGGCCTCAAACTCGCTTCAAATTGAAAGATTTCCAAAATAATCTAATCATTTGTGCCAATGTCTCGCAGATAAGTTTATTTTTTGGCTCAACTCAACTCAAACTCTTAGTATTGAGTTTTGTTGTGTCCAAACAACCTCTCTCTCCGGCCGTCAATCCCAACGACACAATCATAAAACAATTCAAATGCGCGCTCGCCCTAAGTAGACCTCTCTCTCTCTCTCTCTCTCTCGCTCTCTCTCTCACTCACTCACTGCTTCTCTTTTTTACAACAATCCAATTGTTTTTGTTTAGAATAACACCAGAGATCGAGATTACAGCTAAAAGCTAGAAAGTCGACCAGCAGTAGAGAGTTCTCTTCTCTCTCTCTCTCTCTCTCTCTCTCTCTCTCTACTGCTGGTCGACTTTCTAGCTTTTAGCTGTAATCTCGATCTCTGGTGTTATTCTAAACAAAAACAATTGGATTGTTGTAAAAAAGAGAAGCAGTGAGTGAGTGATCGCGGCCTCAATTCCAGGAAAACAGAAAGGACTCCGAATATAAAACATTTACATTTGCGGCGAACAGACCCTCAGCTATGCTTATGTAAGAATAGGAAAGAGCCTAACTTTATGCCTAACATTATGCCTAACATGATCACAGAATTAAAGGCGCCGAATGACATACACTATAGACATAGGCATCGCTTATAACTTATAATCTATTATTAGAAATCTTGTGAACAAACAATTCAGCGCTTCTTATAATATATTGAATATTATATTCAAATACTTTTTACAAACAATTATTAATTTTGATTTTCAATTGAATTATTGAGAAATTATGTAAATCTTGAGCACAATTACAGTTAAAGTTGCGCTCAACTGTTCCTTAAAAAAATTGTTTAATAAATTTTAATGTTATTAATGGCAGTTATGGCACTCTTTATGTTTAGAGTTATATTAATATTCGTTTTTTATGAGTTTGTAGTAAAACCTCAAAAAACCTGAAAACCTGAATGAGTGATGAAATTAGTTAAAGATATGAAGAATAAAATAGTTTAAATTGAGAGAGAGAGAGAGAGAGAGAGAGAGAGTGTGTGTGTTCATAATACAATGCGAGAGAGAGAGAGAGAGCGAGAGAGAGATAGCTAACTCAAGAGTCATGCAATTCGGCCATAAATTAGTTAAATGTGAAAAAAGTGAGTTTATTATTGTTTGAACATAAGGATAACACATACACTCATATATAACACAAATACAATTGTGTACAGAAAAGAGATGACAATCGATATATCAATACTAATAAATTCAAACATTTTTTGATCACTTACCTGAAGCTCAAAAATATAATGATATAGAAACACATCACAAATATTGAGAAATACATTAAATATTCTCTTCTATACAACAAAAATTAATACATAATTCATTTGATTATCATTATATTATTATATTATTTATACGACGGAATTAAATTGAAAATAACAGCTGAAAACAGTAACTATAAAACTGCAGTGCATTCATTTCACTTTTCATTTATTTCTTAATATTAAATAAAACAAAAACATATCTAATGTAATATAAGGAGAAATAAGTTTAGAAGCGTTTGCCGGCAAAAAAGATCATCTCTTGTGATGCATTATAAACGTCATGGTTTGGGGCCAATCCTTGCCTCTGCCTACAGACCCAACCCTTGGAATTCTGTCAGATATTAATGAGATATAATAGAGGATGAACTTTATATTTGGCCACTCAGTACACCAGTACACCATTGCTTGTGATGTATAATAGGACTCAAAACTAATTACAACGTCTCACAGCATTTCACAGCGTTTCAGAGCGCTTATAGTGCTCTTAAAGCACTCGTAGGACTAAAGCGACTAAAAACAAAGAATAAGCGAATGGTATGCACGAGAGGACAGCAAATGAACAGTTGAGACATTAATGCAAATTTTCGGATAAATGATAACTTTGTGCAAAACATGTCACCAGAACTCAAATCATGATAACATTGATTATGATAAACACTACCTATGCTTCATGTCTGTGCTTAGCTCTCATGAATCCAAATAAGCCCTACGTCTTGATTAGCATTTATGTTGTGTTTTGTCTGAAAACAGTCACTAATATTATATAATGTAATGCAGAATACAGTGCACAGGGAGGCAGACAAAGAAGACACCAACGGAAAGGGAGACATAGAGACAGATAGCTTTCAGAGAGTGTATAAAACAAAAGCTTCGTCTGTGGGCAATTGAATCCATGGCACTCACAGTGAAATGGATGGATCAGATTGAGAAGAAACGACAAGAATGGCATAAACGGCAGGTGTAGTGAACTTCAAATTATGATTTGCTTTCGCCAAACATCTCACGAATCACGCCCTGCTCTTACATACAGCCAACTCCAGCACTGATTAGTGACTGTATTATTATGAACTGAGGTGGAGAATAGGGCTCAGGTATACACTTTGGAAATTGCTATTAAATATGAGACTAACCGTCTCCTTCTTTCAAAAGGCCTGTAGGCCTATGGCTTTACTTCATTACACAACTCTTAATTAATATGTAAATTAAATTTACTTTATATTTCTAACAAATATCAAACTTTACATTTTCAATAATTTCTCCGATTAAGTATACAGTATGTGTGAAAACATGAAGCCTGTGATTAGAATTTACAAAAAACCTTTTTTAATTTGATAAAAATATTTTTCAAATGGTTTTGAGAGAAAGTTTATAAAACTAAAGCAAGAAAGAAAATTTAAGCCCATATTCTCATAATAGTAATAATAAAGCAATGAATGACTAAAAGAAAAATATTTGCAAATGAAAATTGAAATGATTTTCCCGTTCAGCAAAAATGGCAAAAATATTAATGAAGAGAATTTGGAAAAATCTGTTCCCATGTTATCATTATTTCTACTTTTTTTCTACTCAACAGTCATTCGATTGCAGTCCTAAATGAGCTCAAAATAATAGTCTTATAATTGCTTACAAACTCCAAGGCATTAGAGAAAAGTGAATCCTTGAGGTGTACTTCGATGTAAGAAAATAGTAGTCAACGTACGTGACCTTAAATTAATGTAATTTTACATTTCATTATATAAATTATAATTTTAATGATTATAATAAGGAATACTGAGTGTACAATAAAATGGTTGCTTTGGTAGCCGTTTGATATGGTTATGAATGGTATTTTGGACATGGTATGAGTCCGTGTCGGATAACACAAAGTAGTCTCGGAGTTACTCATATATACAGTAAATTGGTTTGATTTGTGTTACATTTATTTGTTTGGATGAGAAGACACAACGCATTTGTATAAAAATACCAGAGCTGCGGGACGGGCACCAAACACCAGCGTATAGACAAAGTTTGTTTAATATAAGCAATAAATGATTCAATCGACTCTTACTTACAATCGTTAGATTAGTTTTCAGAGTATTGAGGATTTGTGGCTGAGTTTAAGTATTAGTTAAGCAAAATAGTGTCCAATAGAGAGAAAGGCATTAATTGTGAAAAGCGAACACTTCTTCATTGAATTATATAATATATAAGTTATATATTTATATATAAATATAACATTTATGAGGTGTTTACAAGACTATTATGATTTTTATCGCTTGTAATTCATAATAAAGCAATTTGAATGCTATGAGACTGTGATGGGCTCTACAAGTGCGGCACTCTTACAGCACAGGCATTGGTTTTGGCTGTTTTTGTGCTGCCAAACACTATGGGTGCCATATAATCATATGTAATGTATGATATAGTCATATAAAAGTTTAAGTGACATCAACTCAGCTCACTATAAGATGAATAGAAATAATGATACACACAATCATTGATGACATTTAAAGCTTTGAATCGGCTCTAAAGCTATAAATTGCACTCAATTTACACACAAACTATACGATACTTCTCGCTTCTATTATGCTATTATTTTTTCATTAATGTTGATTAACGACACGGTTTTAAAATGTAATAAAACTTTTTATGAATACATCCGACAACATTTTATTAGAAAATATTTAGCGATAAACAATCATTCAATCGAGTTTTATGTAGAAAATATCTAATTAATACAACATTTATTTCTAAACTCTCTATAAGACTTTTCTCACAGTAAAATTTATGTTCAGACATATTTTGCTACAAATAATTCATCAAAATTGTTATAAAAAAGTGAGAATAAATTGGTTTACATAAAATAATTATAGCTTTAATTAAACATAGAGTGGAGTGAATGAAAGATAAGTTTCAATTAACTCATTAAGTGTATATGAAAAACAAAATACAATGAAATAATATACATAATCTTATGGATAATATGAAGGGAAAGGAGTAAACTTGAAAAGTGATGCTCACCTCAAATCACACCGAATCATAAGTCGATTGTTTTGGTTGTATAATGTTATTGGAGTACAGTATTGGTGGTGAGGCAACAACACACTAAGTCTTGTTGTACACCATTTATACATATAAAGTATGGTATGAACAGCACATTTGCGTGATCTTCAAGAGTTTGAATCAATGCATCAAAATATACTGTATAGCCGTCACAGACACACACTTTTGCATTGCTTTTAAATATAAAACACCATTCAGTGAACACACTCTCACTCACACTCACTGACTATCTTTCAAATCTTTATGACTCTTCGATCTTATATTTAACGTTACATTCGTTACAATAGAGTTTTGAAGCAAATATATATAATAGTATTGCTTAACAACTCTTGAAAATCGATTTTTACAAATACTTTGTCCATATATAATAAAACAGTGATAAAAACAAGAGATTTTCACTCGAAGTCAATTACTTAAAGAATTAAAAAGTATTTGAATATTTCATTAAATTTGCAGAGAATTGATGTTAGGGTGAGAGCACATAAACTAAGGGATGTGCTGTCAAGAAGCACTTAAATCACGTTTCGAGACTTTTTAGTTTATAAGTCAGCTATTGATGTAATCAAAACCGTGCAAAATAGCTGCATATGAAGGGAGGCCTGGTTTGCCCGCAGTTGTTAACTCCTCCTTAGACTTGCATCAACATCTCTACCGTCAGTACGACTGAGTCTAAGATATATATTCAAATAGTTGTCTAATTTTTGTGCAGACTTTCCACTAGTATTTCGAAAATAACATTCAAAACTGCATTACATTCTGACTCAGCTCTGACACAGTCTAATGAATTCACACAAAAATTCACATTTTATTCAAACCGAGATTCTTGTGCTCTAGTACTCAATGGTATTGCAAAAGATGCTGATCTTTTCAAAATATTTACTTCTAATGTGTTGTTTGCAAGTGAGCCAAAAACATCACATTTTAAGGGGATTACAAACACATATTTATTCTCTATTGGTCCACAAAAAGCACAAATCGAGCGCTTATTCATAGCATTCAATCGTTTCAATGGATAGGTTTGGCGTTTGCCATGAGATTCGTGCGGCGCGTCCTTTATTTCATGCCAACTCTCATAACAATGGCTTTCGCTATACTTTCTATACTTTCTATACTCTCCATACTATCCATACTCTCTATACTCTACTTTATATTGTGATCCGATTCTCAATTTAAATCATATAAACCGTTGAGTGAACTCTATATACAGAATAACTCGGAGAGAAACATAAGTTGAATATAAAGTCTGGTCTACTATAGTCTAGTGGTAGTGTTGGTGCTGCTGGTGCTGTATTCTACTCATTCAGCTCATGGAGTCATATGTGTTGAGTAGGGCTGAGAGATATTCGCATATAATTTACGAGAGTTTGCGATCAACTAAATCAGACTCTGTTTCTGCTGTCGGGTTATCACACAAAGAGCTCAGAGTTGTAGAGCTGTGGAGCTGTTGGACGGCTCGAGTAAAACGTGGGAAGAGAGCTGCGCTCCATCATTGAGACCAACAGTGATCATCATCCCTACCATTCCCTACTAGCGCTCACTAAGCCAACAGCGATATCACTGGCATTGGGGGCATATATTTGCCGCGGATGGGGAGGAAAGACAGGGAGCAAAACGAACTCAAATACAGACTAAAAACTTTTCACTGGCATTAGATGTATATCAAACTACTGGTGCTATGATTGGTGAGCACTTTAGCGCAAACGCATATATGAGCTATGCTTACAATCGGCACAAGATATGCCAAAAATTCACTATTTCTTCATTTAATTTAAATTTTAATTAAACAACACTTGACTTTCATTTATTATTTTCGACTGATTTCATTGAATAATTGCCTTCAATTAAAAGTTTGTATTTATTCACGAAATAATGAATAGATTTTATTCCCAAACATGTATTACAGGTAATGCATGACTCCCTTTGAATATTGATGAGTGCCTACAATGACTCATAAAAATCAATATAAAAATGGCTAAAAACAAAATGGAAAATAGTCTGGACTGATTATTTTTTGTTATAATAACTCGTATATACATTTGCTGTGTTTCACTCGTTTATGAATATGCTTTTAATTAAAAAATTGTCACAAAAATAAAATTAATTTATTGGAAGTTAAATTATAGCCAAATATAATAATCCAAACACTTCTACTGCTATTAAAGAATATTTTTCATATATTATATTGCATTTACACGAACAGTATTAATAGGTTTATTAGCATGAATGCTTAAAATCAAGTTTATCGCACTACCAATATATGATTTATTATGAATTAAAATTCAAAATTTATGAATTAATCACAAATTTTAATTATATAATAAACAAATTACAGATTATAGACAAAAAATAGATTTTATCAACGTTTAGAAAATATAAATCATTTTAAGCAATGTTTTAGTTATCTATGTTGTTACATAAAACTCCTTAATATAAGTGATTGTAGTATTTGTTTAGTATTTCATATAACAATGAGTGTTAAATTCAGTGCAAAACACTCAATTCTCACATATAAATTAACGACTAATTCATATAAATGCAATAAAACATATATGTGTGTATTAATTGAATTAATAGAAGTGATATTTATTTGATGTAATAATTTTGATACTAGTTTTATGTTGTAATGATTGTTATTGTGGTATAAGTATTGCTCCCTTAGAATGAGAGGTGAGATGTAGTCATTTAAATGCCATAAATGACAAAATAGTTAATAAAAAGTTGTAAAACTTTCTTCAATGCTCACAAACCTAATAAATTAATGTCATAATTAAATGCACATAAAATGTGACGCTTTTATAACTATTATTTCAATTTCCGATGACTTAAATCATCGTCAGTTTTAAGAAGAAGTGAGAAATACATCTGTAGTTAACGTTTTATTGCTATTTACTTGAATTATTAACTAAAATTTCAATTAAATAATTAATTTTTCTATCAATAAGTTATCCGAAAGTGGATATTCTTGTGTATAAAGAATGAGAAGCTTTTTGATTAAAACATTAATTATTCAGAGATTAGAAAGTCATGAATTAAACATTGATTAAATTTTGAGCTTTTTGTAGAAATTATTTAAAGTTAGACTCAATCAGCAAACTGTGAAAGGAATTTGAATGCGATTACAGCATTGTATACGTGACACCAGGCATTCATAATGAGGGTACAGATAGTATGGTATAAGGATAAGAGGGATAGAGGGATGGGTAGTCTGGTGATGGGTAGGGATGGCAGTGGTGGCAATGGTAGCGACCTCTGAAGCGATTTATGTGAGAGATAGTGACGATTTGGTTGGGTGTACAGAGCATTGGGCAAAGTTTGTATGATATAAAAGTTTGTTTGAAATCATAAATGAAAGCATAAAAGAGATGTAAAAACAAAACATTAGAGGAGTATATATTTGAGACATTATATAACATTATATACACAATATATACATACATTATATACAACAATATAGACATTATATAACATGGGATTAGAATAATGTGTTTACTCTTTGGTCTACAGAAACAATCAAAATGTTGTCCGAATTGTATATAAACACCAATTCTTTGGCTACTCTTTCAGTGCTTTTCATAAAATGTATAAAACATTGTCTTATGAACTGAAATGAAGAATAAAATGAAAATAAGGATCAAATAAAAGGAAAAGTTATAAAACAGTATGAAATGTTGGGAATGGAGGGAATGGTTGAGAATAAGTGATGTCATTCTCGTAAATCATGAGAAGTCATGTAATCCCCGGTGGAAATGGCGCTCTCATGTCAATCGACTGATTTATTTTGAGATCACAATCCACTTGAGAAACATAGCTATGAGTTATGGATAGAGTTATACTATATTCTAGTAGTCTATATGACCAGCACTACTGTGCTCTACAATCTCTACAATAGATAAATCAATGGAGACGTTGTGCCCCAAACTTAATACCCATACTATAGATCTCGATATCGACTTTATGCCACTGGGAATGGACTATAAAATCATTCAACTGCTTCTCATCGTAACATTGAGTCCCTTTGAAATGAAAAAATTGCAAGAAATACATCACAACGCCATTCATTCCTTCAGTTTCTTTTCACGTCTTTTTCACAACCAAAATATTATGCAATTGTTTGAACATAAATGACTTGAAAGTGAACAACAAACTGCATATAATGTAATTGACTGTCAGTTCATTGAATGATAAATACAAGTCCACAATGATTGAGAAGATGCCATGCAATTGATTAAATACTTATTTATTTCAAAACATCTATTTGTCTCAAATGCTCTCAAATAATATAGTAAAACTGAATTACACTTTTGATAACTTAATAAATTGGTTGAAAACTTTTCAAAATATGGGCTAAACCAATTGATTCTGTGAATGCAATTTAATATTAATTTCGGTATTAACTTCCAATCGGATTCATATTCAAGTGTTTACATCATAATTCAATTTCATTTATTTTCTCTCTATATATTCAGTTTTATTCTTACTGTTAGTTTGATTAATGTTTGCAAAGAATAGTAAAAATTATTAAAATCTCAATAAATTTCATTGAAATAAAAAACAAAATAAAGATTAAATGAAAGGTTGTGTATGTGTAAGGAAACCTGTTTTTATAAAAATACTTATTCATAATAACAATAAAAATATTCTGAAATTAAAGTTAAATAAATTCTAAAATAATTAGAAAATTACTTCACAACCAAAATATTATGCAATTGTTTGAACATAAATGACTTGAAAGTGAACAACAAACTGCATATAATGTAATTGACTGTCAGTTCATTGAATGATAAATACAAGTCCACAATGATTGAGAAGATGTCATGCAATTGATTGAATACTTATTTATTTCAAAACATCTATTTGTCTCAAATGCTCTCAAATAATATAGTAAAACTGAATTACACTTTTGATAACTTAATAAATTGGTTCAAAACTTTTAAAAATATGGGCTAAACCAATTGATTCTGTTAATGCATTTTAATATTAATTTCGGTATTAACTTCCAATCGGATTCATATTCAAGTGTTTACATCATAATTCAATTTCATTTATTTTCTCTCTATATATTCAATTTTATTCTTACTGTTAGTTTGATTAATGTTCGCAAAGAATAGTAAAAATTATTAAAATCTCAATAAATTTCATTGAAATAAAAAACAAAATAAAGATTAAATGAAAGGTTGTGTATGTGTAAGGAAACCTGTTTTTATAAAAATACTTATTCATAATAACAATAAAAATATTCTGAAATTAAAGTTAAATAAATTCTAAAATAATTAGAAAATTACTTTTACTTAAAACATTAAAAGCCGATAAATTATAGACAATTTATGACTCAAATGAAATCGTGTCTATAGACTATACAATGATGTGTATTAAGAAATACAGTGTATAATAACAAACTAAGATAATTTATAAATAATTTGAATATTGAAAGTAATATTTAAAATGAATTGTTTCCTCTATTTATAAACAGGACTTCACTCACTATTGAATCAATACATCAATAAATAGACAAAACATTGTATTCATTGCGCATATATTTTCTAAATGTTTGCTTCGCTCGACTTAATAGAAAAATAATTTCAACTCATATGCAATCAATTAACTTAATCTCTCTCTCTCTCTCTCTCTCCGTTTCTAATTTAAACAGCAGTTTTTCCCAAAAAATAGCAAAAAGAAAATTTTAACGAAATTGTTTGGGGACTGGAAAGGAAAAATGGTTGATATATAGCGCACAAAGCATTGAGCATTGAATTCAAATGTATCTCTTGTGGTAAATGTGAACATTAGGCCAAAACTTAGCTCTATATATATATATACTCGGTATATACAGACTCGCTATTTACTCACCGAAAGCTATTTTTCTTAGTTTTCTCAAAAAAACAAATAAATATATTTTCAACGATTTGGATGATTGGCGACGAATATATTTGACTATCAATTGAGCACTTATACGAAAAAATTTGTATAATTTCGATGATTCGCTCAGTAGTACTGCTATCAAATGAACTATATCTGGGAACTGAAGACATGAAAAATGCTTTTCAGTTCATATCACAAACGAAGGACTGATAAAATGGCTGAAGAATAAAAAGTGAGAGAAAGAAAGCGAATAATTATATATTTATCCGTAAGAAATATTTTAAAATAGTGTGTGTGTGTGTGTGTGTGTGTGAGAGAGAGAGAGAGAGAGAGAGAGAGAGAGACTGAGAAAAATGGGACCGGTTTTGGTATCAATTCTAATGCTTTGTGCGCTATATATCAACCATTTTTCCTTTCCAGTCCCCAAACAATTTCGTTAAAATTTTCTTTTTGCTATTTTTTGGGAAAAACTGCTGTTTAAATTAGAAACAGAGAGAGAGAGAGAGAGAGAGAGAGAGAGAGACTGAGAAAAATGGGACCGGTTTTGGTATCAATTCATAGCAATTCAGTTGGTGTGACATATCCTCTTAAGTTGAGAAATGTATAAACTGTATGAATAGAATTGAGTGAAACACTGGCCCTATATTATCAATCACTGGTGGAAATGATATTATGAAAGACGGTGTAGTGGTGTCTAAATCTGAATTGCATTCATTGAGTCCCGACGGGAACCCTTTGAATTATTACCCGATTAGGTGAGAGCACAGGTATGAATGCCATGGAATTACTCAACCCTTATATTATTGTACTGTAGTTTCAAATGACTTGAATTCGCATATTTTTCTAAATACCAAAAGCAATTTTCAAATCTGTTATTATAAGAACCAAATGTTGAATTCGGAGTGAGAATTATATAAACCAAATATAAATATGAAAATGTGTTGAAAGTCGACAAGCGTTGCGAATATTCATCAGCACTTATACATGATTTTGTTGTATTACTTAAGCATTGCATGTAAATAACAATGTGTCCAATGATTCAATGAATAGAAAGCATTAATTGAGAGCTTAACGACAATATTGAATCACTTCATCTCATATATTATTCAATAGAAATTGTCTCCAATAGTGACTTCACTTCATTAAAGGTTAGCTAACTATTTGGAGTACAGGTATTGAAGAGTGAATTAAGACATTACGAGTTATAGCTATAACTGAGGCTATCATTTTGCAAGTGTTGAGGCATACCTTAGACAACATATTGCTTACCATTATTAGTATGAATTTCAGTTGAAGGCTCTTATGAAATATGTTATACCTTAGGGTGGCTCACAATTGATATATGGCCACCAATTAATTGATAGCCACTGTGACCATATTTGTGAACACCCATACATACCAACTGACATGATCACAACTTATTAATAATCAGTTGTTGAACTCACTATTTAAACTATTTAACTATTTAACTAAATTTTTTAACAACTATTTAATTGAAACTGAAATGTATGAAATTGAAATGAACGACAAGCACAACACCAACTAACAGACATCTGACATGGGATTCAGTATTGGACTGCAAGTGAGACAACACTTGGACTCAGAGGTAATAAAAGGAGACCCGAGTTATAAGATTGGCTCACAATTGATATATGGCCACCAATTAATTGATAGCCACTGTGACCATATTTGTGAACACCCATACATACCAACTGACATGATCACAACTTATTAATAATCAGTTGTTGAACTCACTATTTAATTTAAACTCAAATCTATGAAATTGAAATGAACGACAAGCACAACACCAACTAACAGACATCTGACATGGGATTCAGTATTGGACTGCAAGTGAGACAACACTTGGACTCAGAGGTAATAAAAGGAGACCCGAGTTATAAGAAGTAATACAAACGTATGCATAGTTTGCAAGTCAAAGTGCTTTTGTATTAAAGTTTTTTAGGGTTTTGTTGTGCTTTATTGCAAAAACAAGATTTCAAACATTTCAAAGCATTCTTCAGTGGGTCAGTCAGTCAGTGCACTCTTTTACGACCTGTAATTACAATTACATTATATAAAAGTTAGTGTTTTATAACGGGGTAGAAGCCGTCTCTGATGCAATTTATGGCACATTTATGGCCTGTTAGGGGGTGTTTATGGTACGTCTAATCGCCAGTTCAAGTGATTGTGAGCCCCTCTGCTTTTATTACTGTCACAAACTGTCTCTAACTGTCCCGTAACTCTTATGGATACCCATTACCATTGCCATACCTTTCCTCGAAATTTATACAATGTTTACACAAATTTCATAATAAATTAACACAATTTAGGAATCAATACAATGAGTGTGATATGAGTTGCGAATTATGATAGTAATAGTGATGTTAAGTATAAATAGTGAATAGTATATATAATAAATAGAAATACAGCCACTATTATGGTATTGCAATGCTTCAGCACTGGCAGATAGGCTGAGCCGAGCCTCAAGTCGGTCGTACAATAACTCAACTCTAGAGCCCATAAACATCACATTTTAGTGTTATATGCCTCACATCGGCCAACGCCAACATTACAGCATAACAGCCCATGAAACTACATATCACTAACTCCTGATTACGGAATATTTGTGTTTGAATATAATGTAAATTTATCTGAGCGTTAATTGCATTATTAGTTATTTTATCAGTAGTTTAGTATGGAAATAAATTTTCGGGAGACAAAACCGCGGTTTGCTAAAGAATATATTTAGCAATTGATTGAAGGTTTAAAATAAAATAATTATCGCTTTTACGACACAATCCAAAGGAACGGTATATTCTGGCATCAGAGCAGAGCAATGGTACGGAATGGGAGTCTGTGTGCACTTAACTGGTACTGTAGTGCCAATAGTGTACACAAGTGCTGAACCACTGGAATGGCTTCTTCGCCAGAATCGTATCGGTTGTCATATCATTGGCAAAGAGAACTCACTCTCAGCTCAGACCCAGACCTCCATTTTGGTGCGAAAGCAAAGCCAAGAGGCAAACCAAGTCATACCAACTGGTAATCAATCATTTTGGCAAAGGTTTCGCCCCCTTCCCAGCGGCGCAGCCTCTACGAACCATATCCACAATAGGATAGCTGTGCCAGCCGTACATAATTCTGTACTCGCTATTTGCTGCTTGTCCCTAACCAACTGTCCAACAATTTACAGAATACATTATACATACATATCATACATACATATGAAATACACGACACATTCAATCATTATGTAATCAATCCTTGCCTTCAATCTCTTACTTAATCACTATTTTAATGCATTTAAATTTCAGCGCATTTCTCCATTTAGACAAATAATGAAATTTAAAAATCGACTCACCTTTCATGAGACACAACTGTCCAGTCAGTCAATGGCCAAAGAGATCCAATCCATGTCAGAAGATAATACATTTCCAGTTGTGACAGTCTTCAGCACTTGAAGATTTGTATTGAAAACCTATTATCTTTGACGTGAATGAATGAATGAACGATTGTCCCAATAGTGAGCCATATATTTGAAGCGACATAAAAGCTTGAGACCCACTGGCCATCGGAGTGTGGGTCGGGGTCTGGGGTGAGCCATACATATAGCAGTGATTGATGAATATGACATCGCATCTAAATATTCATATATTCATGATTGGTATGAATGGTGAGCATAAGACTAACATTTAAAATACAATATTACTCACCCTATTATGAAATGCATTTATTCCGGGAGACAGTTATAACGTTAGAGAATATTTATTTAGCGGAGAGTGAGATATGGCACAAACTCCTAGTGCTATATCACCGCTCAATACACAGACAATTGTCATCTCACTCTCCATTGTTAATAAAATATGTGATCCTATTATAAGAATTGAATAATATTTTATTAAACTAATGACAAACAAAACTAATAAACTTTAGGACCACTCTTACTCGAGTTGTTAGAAGTGATGCTCAAATCCATTTCCATTCAATGTTGCCATTAATGACATCTTCATTGTGAGTCACTTTAATCGGCGTATCATTCAATCGATCACTTATTATTGGTTGTGATCATCGAGTTATGCCATTAAACGGATCCAACAATTCATTGTGCGTTCAATTATATTGTAAACAATTCTCGTGTATAATAACTAAACCCAACGATTGTTTCCTATGCTAACATTTTATTTACCATCAAATATATCCTAAGAATTTGTTTCTCATTTTGTTTCAAATCACTATTTTGTTACTCTTTTGAAATTAAAATCACCAAATTGAGAACTATATTTTATTACCAATAATGTTCTTGTTTATTACCATTAATATTAATTTGTTGATTTATTAGTATATTAAAACTAAATTTATATTCTACTTTTATTATTCAATTTATATTTTCTTTGTTTTTGCATTAATACTCGAGTCTTATCAATAACTTAATAAATAATAAATAAGACCAATAAATCTCTATGTAATTTACTCATCAAATCATAAATATTTCAAAACTACACAATATTTGCATTAGAGCTGATATTTAGTGATTAATAACTCATTGATATATCATAGGAATGGTCGACAAAAATAGAATCAATGCTTTGCTTTCAATTTATCAAACACTACACCAATTGACTGTTTAACTAATTATACATTTTTGTGTAATTTTGTAAATTGTAATACACTTTAATAAATAATATTTGAAATGAAAATATGTTCAAAACATAACTTGGAATGCACTTTAAGGCCATATAACATTATTTATATGAGCCATACATTTATCACAGGCTTACACAGCATAGGATGCGACAGTATTTCATATTTAAATATTAATATTATATAAACTATAATAATAAATATTTTTAGTCTGATTTGACTGCTCTTTAATAATGAGAATATCGTTTTAATTCATTTATTTTTTACATATATTCATTCGTAAAACTAAATTGTTTTTATTAAGAAATAATAGTTAAGCGAATATATGAACAGTAACTGTAATTCAGTGTCTTTTTAGTACACTTTTGGTGTCTAATGATGTCGTAAAAGCGGGTCCGGAGTCGAGAAAAGGAATAGCAATTGAATTGTATTATATGACCACTACTGGTGTAAGCGTTGAATAAGTGCTTCAATAAAGACATTTCAACTTAAAAGGTGTGTCCCTTCAATGGCATCCCAGTGCCGAGCCTTAACTTTCTTGCATATTGTCAAAAACAATCACTAAATATTGGTCTCAATATTTTTCTGGAGTTCTTCACACAAACAGTATTTGTCACAAATCGTGACATTTCTACTTAATTCGTAGTGATTTTCAATATAAGTCTGTTGTATATGTATATCAATCTATCTGTCAAAATGATGATGACTTTAATTTAAATATACAAATAATTAAAGTGAAAGTGATATAACTTAATATAGCTATAAACTCATTGGGAATATGAAGGAAACTGAATGAGAAAATATTGTATTTGAAGGTAAATAACTTTATATACTGTATATATTGTGTATATATTTCTTTCATATCCGCGATTCGTTTGTTTTCATTGCAATAAAACTTTATTTGTTTTCTTTATTTCTTTGTTGCGTTCATTCATTTAAACTGACGACGACTTCTGTTATTAAGCATTTGATAAGAAATTGATTTTTGTATTTTTTCTCAGTTTAAATAAATTCAATTCTTAGATATCATTAATGCTTTTGAAATAAATAGCATCTGATAGTTGTGTTGAGTATTAGACCAGCTCTTGATTTATAAAAGATAGCAATTATTTATTTCTCTGTTCTTGTCTTTATCTATTGCCCACTATTTTTTGGCTTAAAGTGTATAAAATGTATAAACTATTTTCATTATTTCTATTTTTCAATTTTTATGTCTGAATTCTTTAGAGATAGAGAAATATTTTTAAAGTCAAGAATTTTTTAAAATTATATTTAATCTGAAATTCTAAAAATCTTTAAGTGTTTTTAATTACAATAGTTCTGTGACTATATTTTTCATTTTAATATATTTTCTTTTCGCGATATTTTGACTGTTATTTAGTGTTTGTATGAAAAATATGTTTTTGTATAGAAATTCCCAAATCGTCATCAGTTTGGATGCCATAAGTTTATGGCTAAGAATAAATGGCACAAATGGTCTGACTATTCAGCACAATATACAGCGCTGTATGTCGTAAGTGAAGTACTGTAAGGGATGTAGGGATGTAAGTGAATCTGAAACGTCGTGACCACCTGTGCCTTAAAATCAATATTACAGTAATGGAGAGCAATATTAGAGTTTTGAGATATTA
>CAJPVJ010001218.1:0-13694 GCA_905397405.1 Oppiella nova | reverse complement strand
TTTATTTCTGAATTTTTCCGTTAAGTTGTCATCAATTCTGTGCAGAATATTCTTAATGAGTGACAGTTTGTACGAAAAGAATATAAAACTTATTAATGTTATAAACATTCGTATTAGTGATGAGATCCGGAATAATATTTTTATGAAACTATTCAAACGTATTGATAGTAATATGGAGTCGTATATGATGTAGGTCAGAAATGTTATGTGAACTAGTTTAGTTAAAATTAGTAGTTTTGTCATAATTGTACTTTTTGAGTTACATTTATTTGTGATATCAAAACTGAAAAACAAGTAAATTATTGAAAACGGATAAAATGCTGAAATATTTGCCATTACTGTACTAGATAATCTTAAATTTTATATAAATTAATAATAAACAAACTTAAATGAATATTTAAACGCTTTTATTATTTTGATTTGTTAATACAAGTGTGTTATTGAAATTATTAATTTAGAGTATAATAAAATGCTATTTTCACGGTTAAATGCAAATGTATGTTGGAAATAAAAATTTAATTAATACTAAAAGCTTTTGTTATTAATATTTTTGATAAAATATATGAATAATTTATTTATCTCAGTTAATTAATTGTACTAGAAACTAAATGAAACATCTGGTCTTTTGTATATATTTCAGTATTATTGTAGTAAACAAAATATTACATTAAATAAATTTAATACATAGGATAATTGATTTTTATTATAATGCATTCAATACAGTACTAAACAAATGTACTATGTTATTATAATATTTATAAATACTTTTAATAGATTAATTAATTTATTGTGAGACAATTTAAGAGATAATTTAAATGCAATGTACAAAATAATTATATATTTACATTTACCAATACCAAATAAGGTCCACAATACAGTATATAATTAAATAAATTAAACTAGTAATTATGATTTTAGTTATAGAAATTAAAGTAAGATTAAAGTAAAAGTTACAATATTGTTTTGAAGTTTAAATAAAAATAGTGTACTAATACTGTATTAAACACTTTATGCTTTATACATACTATCAAAATAATATAACATTTACTAGGTAAAATATAAAAATTTTAAAAACAATTAAACAATTAAAAACAAATGTTCAAAAACAAAGCAAACAGATTGTATATTGATATACCTTAAGTATTAGCCTGCAAAAATTGCATTAACATTACAGTGAACGATATAATAGCGCTTAGAAATGCAAACAAAAACCGTTTATTAATAGTAAATAAATTCCATGCCTTATACTCACTGTCAGAATAAATAGTAATCAATGGATTCAACAAAATAAACATTTCATGCAATTCTCTGCCATTGAATGAGACATTTGTTTGACTTATTTTAGAGATCAGATTGAATAGCAATTCATTGACAGTCGGTCTCTGAGACTGGAAATAGTCGACACAAAACACGTAAACAAAACTCAGGACAAAACTCTGAGCAAAACTGAAATAGCCCTCCAGTTCCCTGACGTGTATGCTATGGTTTGTTAGTATAAAGTGTGATAATCGGACACAAGTCGTGGCAAACAGTTCACAGAATAGTATTAACGGAAAAATACCCAAACATTCATTGATTGAGTCCTTTATGAATTGAATTTCGACAATATTTTTATATAATATACTAATCGGTTGATTAAAGTTCTGATGGCTTTCCATAGCATCCATTTCCATCAGATGTATGGCGTAAGAGATATGAATGAGTAGGAAGGGTAGGGCTATAACCCACCCAAATATAAATACTTTGTATAGACTTGAATAGATTGCGAAAAATAAGGTTTTATGATAAAATACCGGGATCATTTTTATTTTAGAGATCAGATTGAATAGCAATTCATTGACAGTCGGTCTCTGAGACTGGAAATAGTCGACACAAAACACGTAAACAAAACTCAGGACAAAACTCTGAGCAAAACTGAAATAGCCCTCCAGATCCCGGGTATGTATGGTATGGTTGGCGTTGTGCTCGAGTATGATATGTGATAATCGGACACAAGTCGTGGCAAACAGTTCACTGAACAATAGAAACGGGAAAACACCCAAACATTCATTGATTGAGTCTTTAATGAATTGAATTTCGACAATATTTTTATATAATATACTAATCGGTTGATTGAGTTTAATGTGCCTTTCCATGGCATCCATTTCCATTAGATGAATGGTGTAACAGATATGTATGAGAAGAAGTGGGAGGGCTATCACCCATCCAAACATAAATATTTTGTATAGACATGAATATACTGTAAAGTATATGTCATTGTGATAAAATATCGGGATCATAATGTTGAAAATAACAATTAATATCCATATGATACTTAGGTTTAAACTTAATTTTTTTGACTTTTCAATCGAGGTTTTACTTAATTCGGTGTCGATTTGGTGAACAATATTTTTGAACTTGGTAAGTTTGTATTGAAAACATATAAAACTGAATATGAATATTAACTTTTTGCCCATGGCAAATATTCTGTAGAATATTCTCATAAAGTCATGTAATTTACATAATACAGTTAATGAGATGATCCAATGACCGAGTTTATTATTCCCTAGGTTATTACAATAATGAAAATTAATGTTTACTCAAACATTCATAATAAATACAACACTTACAAAAACCAAATAATTATAGAAAATTAAACTAGTATAAAAATATTTATCCCAATATTTTAAAACATTATTTTTCCAATTTTTATTCTCAGGATTATCAAGGTCCTGTTTGTCGTAAAACTCATTAGGATTCGTTTTTGGATCCATTTTAATATTTTTATTCAACAAATAAATTATATATTGTTATAATAAATAATAAATATTGACAACACCAATTGATTTTTATATCAAGTTTTTGCACTTAATTAAATGACATTCTTATAATATCTTAATTAAATTGAAATACTTATATTACATAATATTTTATTCAATGACCAAGGAGTCCTTGGCAAATTCATTGATTAATACTATAAAATTAAAGCAAAAAATTATATAATATTTTTAAACAAAAAGTTTTGGTGAGATAAATAATTATAAAATAGATTTCCGTAGTAAACGTTATCAATGAAAAACATTTATATTTAATTAAACTATTGTATTAGAATATTAAAATTTTAACCACCTTGGCTAATAAATTAATTTTGTATTATCTATTGTTTGTTTATTGTTAATCCATTTACCCTTTGATAAATCATTTTCAGTACAAAAAGCAATTACCGGATTAAAATAATATAATATATTATCAATATAAACTTTAAGGAATTGTAGAAATTGACTGATAAATTGTGTTTGCAATACGTGTTATAATTTATGAAACGTAAGGCTACTGGGACAAATGTACACAAAATGTTTGATAATTTACTTTTAATCCTAAATATGGTGCGGTTATGTATATCGTAATCAAGTGCATGACAGAACAATATGACATGTCTATACCTTATCTCACATCCCTTTAATGATAATATAGTTTTTAAAAAAGATAATATAAATCAACGTTTAAGATTATTGTTATAAGACATTGTTTTTGAATATTAAAATATTAGATTTTATAATTATTAAATTATTAATTAAATTATTGCTAATATAATTTGATATTAATGAAACATGATAACATATTATTTAGTTTTCAAATAATTGAACGAGTAGCACATTCATTTATTTATGCGTAATGAATTGTAATTACTGAATATAAATTATGAAAGTAAATTTTGTTGTATTTTATTGAAACTCTTTGAATTCATTTAATATACGAGTTTTGAGGTCTTTGTAGACTTTAAATCTTTGCTCTGCTGTCGCCTAAAATAAATAATATAAAACATATCATAAGTAAAAACAAAATAACAATTTAAAAATATCACCATAATCTCCATATTTCCCTTCACAAAGACCTCATAAAAGCAATGCTCCAGTTCCTTTATATAGCCCATTAATGCAAAAATCTTTGCCTCTTTTACGAGTGTTTCGCGTGAATTGATTCCTTGTTTAGCGTAAGTGTTGTCCGAAAGTGCATTCATTTCCGCGATATAGGCGTCGATAAAGGCATACATTTGTGGATCAGTCGGGAAATTATTGGCACCAAAATCCGTTCCCGTTTGACACCAATTGATGAAATAGTCGCCGATATCTAAACCCCTATACATATAACTACTCCAATCAAAGTCAATGATAAACACTTCAAAATTTTGGTCATTATCTCCATTGCTGACGAGTATATTGCGGCGGTTGAGGTCGTTGTGGGAAAACACTTCCGGACTCTTGAGGACGCTTTCCTAACCCACGCCATCTCAGCCACGAAATGTTTCACACTTTTGTTTCTCTATCTCTTTCCGTATGACTCCCTGTCTGTAGGACTCAATCCGGTGGCTATCAAACCAGTCCTCGAAAACTATTTTCAATGTCTTTTGTGTGCCGTTTCTGGCAATCGGTATGTATTTTGAGTGCATTTTTGCCACCTTTTGTGCCAATAGTTTGACGGCAATAGGGTTGAGGTCGTCGTCGGCATTGAAATAACGACACTTCATATGAAATATATAATTATTATAACAGAATATTCTATACATTATAAATAAATACCATGCTTACATCAATATACTCACTGATGAACCCATTTTCAAACATTGTATATATTTTTGGCGATATATTAATCTCGGACATTAATATATTGATAACCGTTTGCTGAGTTATGCCCATTATTTCTGTGCTAATATCATCGCTCATATATCTGATTAATAGTTTCTTAGGTGTTGTTTCGACATTTATGGTTAAATAACAACAAAACAGTTTATTCACAAAACCACCCCTAATTTTTTGCAATTATAAAACCAACCAGTATAGTATATTTTGATGTTAGTTTATATGAGACTTGATGACCAGTTGGTCGGCACTAACATCACTCCAATGGCCGCCTAAATGTGTTTTACATAATTCATACACTTTTAGCCGATCCTCAACCGATACATTGCTATCCATTGAATTGAATTTTAAAATTAACTTTTCAGGTTTTTATTGCTTTAACTTGTAAGATTATAAACTAGTAGTATTATATGTTTTATCAACAGTAAATAATTACATTAATATCACTTTGTAAAAACAACACATTTCTCTTATTATATACCTTTTGATCTTTATTATAACCAGTATTATGACAATACTATATATAATTGATAATAAAGTATGACGAGTACTTTTAAAAAATAATGATTAATTAGTATGATAGTAAATATACGTTACAAACATTACTTGCGGTACATGTAAACCAATTGTATTAAACCACATCACCTTATTATTAATCAAGCTAATGTGTTTTATTATGAAAGTACAGATTTATTAGATTTATAATTATAATCAACTCATATTACATGAAACATGTACTGCAAAAAAAATCTAATACAAATTACCCTGAACACATGCACGCATTAAACTGTATAAATAAAAGTTTTAATACGTTAAGTGTTTATCATGAAACAAAATCATTTTTAAATACTTTATTCATTGAATTATATAATTAACTCTGAAATACTTAAGAAAAGGTAATTTGTATAGCCTTGTTAATGTTTGTAATATTTTTTATTTATAGTATAGTTCAGCTCAAGCCTACAGTTTGTTAATGTTTTAGATTTTTTGATCTGTATTTTGGAAGGAATTTCGATCTGAATTTGGTTTCATTTGAGATGTTTTTTAATAACTTATTATTATATCATATAAATTGGTGCAAAGTATTAGAAATCATTGAAAAATATTTTTTATATTGAATAACCTTTTTATAGATAATAATCAATAAGTAATTAATTTATAATTACAATAATATTATTTTGCTATTTAATTACTGTATACCATACATTAATTAATTATCTATTCACATGTACTAATTTCAAATGTCAAATTACAAAAACAACTTTATATTAATTAATGTAAACTTTATTTATCTAAATTCTAACATAAACGTATCAAGTTATTTTAAACAAATAAAAATGTCCGATTTTTATCTATTTTACACAATTTATGTAATTTACGGTTTTAATTTGATAAGTAAATCAACTAAACGTATCACAAAATTGTTTGTTATAGTTATAAAAATCATACAAATATTAGTTCGCATCTATTTTCTATATAGATCAATTGTTTTCATAATTGATTTACCAGGTTTCAAGTATATCCTATTTAGAATCTCTTCAGTGAACAAGTTATTGATTTATTTAACAAGCTATATTTATTTTCAATATAAGATTTCTAAAATATCCAAGCTTATTAACAATATTCACCACAACCTTGATACTAATATGAAAAACAAACTAAAAATTTTTAGCAAACGATTGACTATTATTTGGTTCATTATAATCGCAATAAATATATCTATTGCTTGCTTTGCGTTTAAAAGGCATTATACTAGTATCGTAATTTCAATAACATGGACAATAGTTATTTCTGGTTGGATCCTGGTCATGCCTTTGTCATTACTCCATACCTATTATGCTATACATCTGATGGAAAGTAATCTCTTGGAGAGCACCACAAATAAATCAATTAAACAATTATTACAACATATCCTGAATATACAGCTAATGAGAGATTCTGTGAACTCATGTTTAGGTTTATTTCCATTCCTATTATTCTGTGAACTATTCTCAACGACTTGTATCCGATTAACGCATATAGTCATCGATAATAACATTAATCGTATGAATGCAGGCGAAATCATTGGCAGTATTGGCTATTTGCAGATTTTTGTGCTGGATATCATATTCCTGATTTTAGTCGACTATTTTCAACGCCAGAGACCATCGACCGATGAGATATTTTACAGAATAAGTCAATCAAATACATCGCTATCTGTGCGAGAATTGTATGCTAAGAATATTCTGATACAACATTTAGTCTATGGCTATAATCATAGCAAATTCATGGGCTGGAATGTCTTTACGATAAACAAAAAGTTTTTATTTGTATTTTTAGGTTCAGTCACTACATTCACTGTAATGCTAATACAATTAATGCAAAAGTATTAGAATGACAGTTAATGAATTGATTGCAAAATTAAGTCAAACTTATATAATGAATGATAAATACGGTTATGAACTTGTTTACAATTTTATTCACTTTTATCGGCAATGTTATTGTGTTTAAAATAATGTTAATTCAATTGCTTCAGCCTTAATACTTAATTACTAAATTATTAAATATTTTATGCATATGTATTAATGTTTTTGTCATATACAGTATTTCAATAATTAATAATTATAAATGGTCTAAAAATTCATTTCTAATATAATTATGAAGCAATTAATCAAAATACATACATAGTGTTGTCTAAAAACTATTATATATTCAATAAATTGTTGTTTTATTTAATTTTTATCAAAATAATTGTTATTGTTTTACGATAAAACCTTTTAAATTATATGCATAATTTTGCAATATAACAATTCATCATTAATGACAAACCAAATAATTAATATACATTTTGTTATTGAACATTGAAATAACTTTTGTCACCTGCTTATTTAATAAATTAATGTTGCATAAAAACAAGCATTTAATCAATAAGTACTATTTAACTTCAATACATATTATAATTGTTAATTTAAACTCTCAAAATGTCTGCTCATTATTACTTATCATTACTTATATTAATATTTACGTTTTCCTTGTTTAATTCAAATAATAAAAATTATTTAAAACATATTTTAAATATACTTAAAATTATTTACATATTATTGCAACTATTGACAATTCAATTTTTGTTACGTTCAATACTTAATAAATATAATTTTTACTCAACCTTGTTTATAACTTCAATAATCACCAAATGTATTGCAATTATAATAATTTACGTGTGTTTTTGGTGTAAGATAAATAACATTAAAACTATTCTCAACCAAATTGAATCAAAACTAAACAATTTTTAAAAAATTAAATGTAACAGAGTATGCCTAATATTATCACTCATCTGGATCATATTTGTGATAATCAACGGATCATTAGTTTTATATTCAATGAAAGGTTATTTTAGTATCATACGAAACTTAATATGGACATTTGTCTCATTTGGATGGCTAATAGCCATTCCCCTGTTATTAACACATATAAAATACTGTATTCATGTGCTGGAAATGGATGCCATACATGACAAGAATATTCTTGTGGCCACAGAATACCACAAGAATCCTATCATTCAAATCATTCAACTCAAAGAATCTGTGAATTCATGTTTGGGTATATTTCCGTTTTTCATATTCTGTGAGTTATTCTTGAATACATGTTTACGGATAACATATATGGTATTAAATGGAAAGGGATTTCGCAGGGCATCCCTTATGGGTTATATTGAATACATGCAATTAGTTTTCATAAACCTTTTATATGTGCTTTCAGTTGACTATTTCCAGAGCCATAGGCCGACAGTTAATGAATTGTTTGCGAAATTAAGTCACACTTATAGCCATTTGTCTAAAATAAATGATAATTATATTTTTGTCAAACAATTGGTTGATGTTTATTCTCGCAGTAAATATACGGCTATTAACTTGTTTACAATAAATAAGAAGTTTTTATTCACTTTTATCAGTAATGTAATTGTGTTCACACTTATGTTAATTCAATTACTTCAACCGTAATGTAAAATACTGTTTTTAATAAATAAATTACTATTTGTGTTTATTGTTTAATATAATTACTTTCAAATAAATTCAATTACTTTGTATTTATTATTTATAATGACAATTGTATTGTGAAATTTTTGACCTAAATATAATATCCAAATGTACTCATTTGATAATGTATGTCGTCTGTACTAATAACTAATTAATTATATTTTAACAATAAAATATACAAAATTAAACATTTTATGCACTCTAGCACTTACAATACAATTTTGAAACAATAGAAAGTTGATTAACTTTTATAATATCGTAAATTGGCATACAGTTTAGCTATCATACTTGATTTAATGAGTAACCCAAAATGCTCAGTGCAAATAAACGCGATATTAAAAAATAAAACTAAATTTATAGCATCGTACATTAGTACCGTACTTAATTTACTAGGGAGATTTAAAATTTAATAATCTTTTAAAAATAATAACTCTTATAAATAAAAATGTCAGTTAAGCCAATTTATTATCCATTTTACACTATATTCACAATTTATGGTTTCGATATATATAATCAAAATAACAAATCCTTTATTTATAAATGGTTACTCAATCTATTGAAACTATTGTATATATCACTACATCTGATGTTTATTTATCGTTCAATTATGGCATTAATAACATCATATAATTTCTACAGAACTCTATACAAAATATCGGCACTTAATAAACAAGTTATAATTCAGTTGTGTTTCATATGTATTGCATTCAAAATCACACAAATTAAGACAATTACTGACAATATTAATACCAATTTAACTACACATCAAAAACATAAACTCAAAATCTATAGTACTGTATTAATTATAACATGGTCAATATTTATGGTGTTTAATGTAACTATCATATCGCTTACCTCTGATACCCGGTATATATTTGACGACATACTATGGATATTCACGTCGTTTGGTTGGTATACAGCCGTTCCCTTACTATTACTCCATATTATTTATGGTATATACCTTCTTGAGAGGGATGGGTACACAGATAATAACGATATGAGTGATACTAATCGTCAAATATATCGCAAATTACATACAAAACTCGTAACCATTCAGCGATTGAAAGACTCAGTGAACGCAAGTTTAGGAATATTTCCGTTTTTAATATTTTGCGAGTTTTTTAGCACAACATGTATTCGCTTAACACATACCACACTAACTCATGGGCTAACGGTTGGTATAAACATCAGGGACATCCTAAGATACTATGAATATCTCGAGATCTGTGCAATTCATATGTTTTACTTGCTTTCAGTCGACTATTTCCAGAGCCATAGGCCAACAGTCAACGAGTTTTTCCGCCAATTGAGTCAAACTAGTGGTGTATTGACTGTACGGGAATGGGAGGCAAAGAATATTCTGGTAAAACATTTAGTGAGCGGTTATTCTCAGTGCAAATACAGGGCGTGGGGTGTGTTTGTTGTGAATAAAAAGTTTTTGTTTAGCTTTTTAGGGTCAGTCGTCTCATTCACCGTTATGTTGATACAGATATTGGAAACTAATTACTATTTTTAGTAACTATAGTAAGATTTTTTTCATTTACGCTAATAATTCAGATATTATGCCTTATTTAAATATAATTATCTGAATTCTTAACCAGGTTATCTGAATTATATGTTAACTAGTAACTAAAAATTATGTTTTATTAGATTGAATTTATGAAACATGAAACTATAATCATTTCAAATATGTTTTTAAATTATTGTAAAAATTTAATTATAAATCACAATTTGTATGCAAAACTTATGGTTTATTTTGTAGGTTACACTGTAAAACATATTTTGAATAAAAAGTTAAAAATGAGTGAAAATATGTTGTCTGGAAGTGCTGTGAGGACTGGCAGGTCGTCGGTGGCGATGGCATGGATTGGGATGTCGTGTAGCATTCAATCGGTGTTTAGTCGCAAACAGACACCGGTTTTGAAGGGAGTCTCCGGTTGTGTATCATTCGGCACTTCGGCAGCAGTTTATAAGCCATTTTAGACCCCTTTCCCTATCCCGGGTACTTAATAAAGGATTGCCACAAATCTGTTGCCCGCGTTGTCGTAGAGCCCATCGAGTGAGACATTCATAGCATTAAATCGCAAGAATTTATGCGATATTTAAATGCCACGAATGCCACAGAATTTGCCACAAAACCCATAAATTCACTGAAAGAGTCGTTCCGTTCGAAGGAATCTTCAGAATCGGTGAACAAGTAGTCGATGGGGGAAGTGATTGAACGCCTGAACGGTCTGTCGGTTTACACAAGTGGTAAAACTCAGCGAAAGAAGTCGAAGAATGAGCACAGATTTGGACTCCAATTGACACCAAAAACTAGTCCACGAATTGAACAGAATTTAACGGAAAAGAATCTGATCTTAAGGTTTATATGACGTCTGGAGATGACCTCAAAATCGTCTCAAACCTTGTCCGCAACACTTGGATTGAGATCATTGTCTCAGTGAATGGTTGACGAGTTGTCGACTCAATCGTTTCCGAAGACTTATCCCAAAAACGAGAAGGTTTTAAATGCATTGCAAAGGCATGTCAATGGATTCATAGCGATGGCTGCTGAGGAATATCACAATGAAGTCAAAAGAGTGTGAATTGAGTGATGGGTTAATGACGAGCACTTCCACTACGGGTTCGCTCGGAGACGACAATCACCGGGAGATGAGGTGCCGGCGAAGGACTGGTTTTAATTGGGGGTCAAGACTCCCATCACTTCATTGCAAATCATTCACTGTTGCCGTCACTCGTCTCGAAGAAGCTTCCGAAGTGATTAACCGTATATACCATCGATTGGTACAAATGGTGAGACAATCGGATTGTTTGCCAGATTTGTTGCCAGAGGTGAACACCCGATTGGGAACTGGAGGTCGAGTTATAGATAACAGAGTTTGCGAGTAAATCGATGCAAACAAACGGTGCAGTCGTTACAGACAATAAACTATGCAAAGCTATCACTTTTGTTGCCAGAGGTGAACACCCGATTGGGAACTGGAGGTCGAGTTATAGATAACAGAGTTTGCGAGTAAATCGATGCAAACAAACGGTGCAGTCGTTACAGACAATAAACTATGCAAAGCTATCACTTGTATTATGATAATTATTTTACGCTATTTATTAGAAAATATCTGGTTCAATATATCGGATGATTCCTGACTAATATAGGCTTATCTTTTGCTTCTTGCAAGCATTTTGTTTACAACTAAATATTAATACCTTTTTAACTTAAACTCATAGACTTTATACACTAAAGATTTTGATATTTAGTCGTAAGCAAAAAATGCTTGTAAGAAGCGAAAGATAAGCCTATATTACTCAGGAATCATCCGATATATTGAACCAGATATATCGTTAATAAAAATAAATAAATAATGATACTTTCTGTCATAAATGGTGTAATAAGTTTTTGGTTTATCCATGTACTGTACCTTTTAATGTAATAAAATATTCATTATTTTTATTTTATTACTCGTTTCAATATGTTTAATAGGAACATATGCTGATTTAATTGTAATATAATGATAGTTTAAAATGCTAATGATCTTGTTTATCTACTAACTGTCTCTAATGAATAAATAAAACATGTTATAAAATATGATGTTTGATATGTTATATACAACACTAATATCACAATGATTCATTGTCAATGAATATTTAAATAAAATATTTAAATAATACCCAAATTTATTGCATATTATAATATTAAGTTATTTAATAATTCGCTATTAATATGATATAATATTTTAGTATTTCATAGATTATGTTTAAAACTAAAACTTGTGTTAAACTTAACTCTATGCAAAGTGTCACCAATTGGGCTATTAATGCAACCGTCAGTCCTATATATGTCTATCCAATATCATGGCCACCATTTCTTACATACAAGGAATGGGAGATAAATCATGAAAACAATGAAACAATAGTTTACTACCAATATTGCGGTCCATTTATACTACTATTGCGGGCATTGGCTCAACAAATTAACATTGAAATTAGACTACCGCCCCATGTAAAAGATACCGTATCCTGTGGAGCTGATGCCGTGGATGTCCTGGCTAACATAAAGGACAATGATACAATGGTGGATGTGCCACAAATGCTACTGTTCCCCTATCTGGGAAAGGGGTCTATAGCAGCTTCCACTGATTGGAGTATGATAATGAGCAGGTACATTGGTTCATTGGATGGCGATATCTATATTAGCAAAGCGTTTATAGGTTTGCATTTTAAAATTAATGATTTAGTTGCTAGTTTATAAATAATTTATAATTTATTCTTAATACTTAATTATCCAAACCTTATGTAAATTTAAAACACCCTGGTGACCCAATCATTTATTAAATATACTCATGAATTTTATTTATTGGTGTCTAATTAGTTGGCCGTACAGTATTTGAATTCATTGATTGCATGGATCGGTACACTTATGTATCATTCCTGGTGTCCATACTATCGATCGCTATATTATTTGGTATCAAATATCAATCAATTGGCAAATTTTTGCAAACTATATGGACGTACATATCGGCCATACTATCGCACAATAACTCAATTAAACCCAAACCCGTATTATTTGACAGACTATTAGCCGGCGTTTGGTTAATAGGGTTCACAATATTATTATCGATGTTTTCGGGACAGTTATACGACTCAATCATGAGTGGACAGCCTATCGACAAAGTGGACACAAAACATGACTTAATGCGGAACCACTGGAAACACTCGAGGATCGTATCGTTTGGCTTTGATGTCCAGGACTACATCATGAGGGAGGGGGTGACCGGAGATCATATGGCACTGGATATCGGGCATCGGTTTGAATTCAACGATTTAATTTACGTTTTATTTAATATATCGCTTCAAAGGGATATACTTCTAGATGTCATACAAAACAATAGTGTCTTAACTGTAAACAAACAAATGGGCTATTATTTGATGAGGGATTTGAGGGAAAGGTATGATTTGAGCGCATATACAGAGGGTGTGGACTACTATTTCTCGGAACCGGAGGAGAATTCATTAAATTATTTTATTGTACTTAACAATCTAGTGGTCAGCGATGAGCTTG
>CAJPVJ010001217.1:0-15788 GCA_905397405.1 Oppiella nova | reverse complement strand
TATATATATAATATAAATATATATATTAAATAAATTTTCGCATAAATTAACAACGAGTTCAAGACATTAAAATACTAAATGGCCGTACATTTAGCCAAATGTCTTTAAATGTCAGTGCCATAAATTATATCAACTAATATTGCCATGGTCAAATGGCTCATAAACTCTCACTGCGTGGGTGGTATCGTAAGTAAACACGACTTTCCACGAAATGTTAACATTTATTGTTAAACGTTACGATTGTTTTCAATTTTAAAGTTTTATATTTTATATATTTTTAAATTATTTCAACAAATGATATAAAATTAAATTTTTTTGAATATCATAATAATAGTAATGAATAAAAATATCAAGTCCCATTTTCTTAAGAATATTTTAAATTAAGATCTATATTGAAAACAATTAAGCTATATATGAATGAGCCGTACTAAAATAAACTGCCATGCTATTTCTCATGATATTATACGTTCATTATATGGCACCATAGACTACGGTTACCAGTATAAAATAACTATTATAATATTTTACTTTTTTTTGGTTAAACTGCACATTATTTTACTAACAGATTATACGAGAGTTTAAACAAAATTTAAAGTCTTTGAGAGTTAAGAGAGAGAGAGAAAAAAGTATATAAAATAAAAAAGTTTATATAAAACTAAGTAAAATCGTAAAATAAATATCACTTAAGATTACGTTTGAGACGATATTCAGTTGGAAAACAGTATTTTATAGTTTGTAGCGACAAAAAATGGCTAAACTTTATATTATAAAGTTTTAATGTAATGGATGGGATAGGGATGTGCCGGCAAAAGGGCTGTACAGTCGTCTTTGTGTATCACATCTGGGAAATCAGTTTTGGATTTTATTTGACGCAAAGGACTCTCACAGAGAAATCCCAATCAAAGATTATATATGCCTTTGAAAACAGTGACTGAATTACGAGATTTATGTCCTTAACTAAACGAGAGAGAGAGAGAGAGACTACAAAAGTTTTGAAATAATTATTTTATTTATTGACATAAATATTGTTTAAATTACTATATTTTATTTAACATGGCAAAGTTTTTATTAAATCATTTGCACTACTTTAATATATTATTTTTTCCCACTATTTATTCAAATAAAATACAATTTATTTGTTTTATTTATTTATAAGAGTAGATATTGTTTGCACAGTTAGTTATTAAATATATGGGTAGGTTATGGGGACTGGTAGCACATAGAGTGGCGGTAAATACCACTGACTTTTACTATCGTTTGCGATGATAAATATTTGACATCAAAAATATTACCACATATTGAGTCACTTATTAGACTTTTGCCACACTTTTGCACATAATATATATATCTTAAAGTCTCCACACATTTGTTACAATATAACCCTATTTTCTATACAATATTCAATGCATGATTAATTATTTAAAGTCTCACCAGTGTAAGATTCTTGTGTTAACATTGAGTTCATGCATTATGTACAGAATATTCTGTAGTATATCAGATATATATTCACACATAGGGTATGACATGATATGTAGTCAAACGGAGATTATATACGCTATTCGTCTTATTTAGTAGTAGTCTATAGTTTTGTATGCATTTTGTGTGCAAATCCTTTTTGAGACATAATTTTTAGTGACTTATGGCGAGTGCTATATCATAGCACGGCATACCAGTGCCATGAATACAGCCGTATGTATAGTATATGAGTTGACAGTATGTTTGGCACACAGATTGGCATCAAATCCCGGAGCCCTTACACTGGGAGATGTCATTTGAGCCGCACTTTTATCATACATTTCACGGAGTAATAGTCATAATAACGAGAAATATCTATATATTGTAACAAAAAAATTTGATTTTCTTCGTAAAATGCGATCAAAATTTTTTTGTGCCACAAAATTGAATCCCTGTTTATAGTATAGTAGAGAAAAAAAGTTTTTTGCAATTTTTTAGCCAGAATTTCCAAAACACATAACGAATTGCCATTTATTTTGGCTCATAGTGTATGAGTCTATCTATACTTTTTTCACACAGAATTCATTGCCATTTATTCATAGTATATATTATATTACATTTTATCGCTACGGAAAAAAGTTTAACACCCAGTGCCTATTTTGTTTTGTTAGTGTTTTTTATGTGAAATGATTTTCAATTTATATATATTATATAAGTTTTTATATATATCCATACACTCTCATTCCTATATACATGTAATAAACGTCAATACATTTGCTATACTATGAGTGCAAATCACGTTTGAAAGTTAAACTCCTGAACGCATTCAATGAATACAATCATAAGTTACGGACAGAAAGTGAGTGTAAAAAAAGTTTTTTATTATTTTCAATCAAAACAATATTTTCTGTCCATAACTGTAGGGTTATATTGGGTTTCAATTTATGGACAAATTCTTTGCGGAAACACTTCACACATACACACAGAATAAGGGACTCTATGTTGAGATTCCGGGGGAATCGCGAGCACAGAATCGCCTCAATTCTGGCGATTCTTAATGTAATTCCGGGAATTAATTCCTGTATATTATATATATATAGACTTTATATATATGTCTAGAATATCGTAGAAATTCTTATAATAATATTAATTCAGATCTTGATTTTCAACGGTGCGATACACATACACACATAAATTAATATTTATTTAGCAAAATTCTTATGAATTATTCAAAAACCTTGCCAGATTATAGCGATTCACATGGATATTAGTATTATATTTATTGGGATTTAATTAACTGGCGGTGAAAATGAAATTAAAACTTTGGCTAAACTTTATTATATTATATAATTTATATCTAATGCTAGTATATGTTAGGAAGATTTTTAATTAAATTTTAAATAGACTGCACAAATTTTTATACAATTATATATTTTGCACTCAAAAATTTAATTTTAAAAATTTTTGTCTGAAAAATATTAATTTAATATACGGTTCACAACAGAATATATATATATATTCTTGTCGTGATTACTATAGTAAACCGATTTCCACACATGTATTCACACCATAAGTCAATGTCTACTATATATTATATTGTCTGTCATCACATACACACAGAATAAGGGACTCTATGTTGAGATTCCGGGGGAATCGCGAGCACAGAATCGCCTCAATTCTGGCGATTCTTAATGTAATTCCGGGAATTAATTCCTGTATATTATATATATATAGGATATATATATATGTCTAGAATATCGTAGAAATTCTTATAATAATATTAATTCAGATCTTGATTTTCAACGGTGCGATACACATAAATTAATATTTATTTAGCAAAATTCTTATGAATTATTCAAAAACCTTGCCAGATTATAGCGATTCACATGGATATTAGTATTATATTTATTGGGATTTAATTAACTGGCGCTGAAAATGAAATTAAAACTTTGGCTAAACTTTATTATATTATATAATTTATATCTAATGATAGTATATGTTAGGAAAATTTTTAATTAAATTTTAAATAGACTGCACAAATTTTTATACAATTATATATATTGCATTCAAAAATTTAATTTTAAAAATTTTTGTCTGAAAAATAGTAATTTAATATACGGTTCACAACAGAATATATATATATATTCTTGTCGTGATTACTATAGTAAACCGATTTCCACACATGTATTCACACCATAAGTCAATGTCTACTATATATTATATTGTCTGTCATTGTCTACCGAAACCAAAAGGCACTGGCGTTTTGAGGTCTTATTAGGGAAGTTGTCATAAACACACACAAAATCGCAGTTCATTTGTTGTGAGGGCTTATCATCCGTACGATGAGAGAGAGAGAGACTCTGAACTCAATCACCACTTATTTATGTAGACGTTATTCAACACGAGAAGTGACATCACTTTTGGGTCTAATTCTTGGCTAACAATGAATATTCTGTGAACACAACAAACACTCACAGAATCGACTTTTTTATACACAATTCCACTCAATATATACATATCTGTGACAACAAATCCATGTAAACACTTACATGACTTTATTTTATGGACTAATACACAAACAGAAAAATATATTTATTACATAAATATAATATCAATATAATAATTTATTTTTCTAATAAATTTTGAATATCAGATTAGAATTTATTTCAAAAACTTAGCTATGATTTGATATCTAAGATATATATTACCTGTATATTTATATAAATATTTAAATATCTAGTATATTTATTATATTAACTCCAAAAAGTGCTCATAAAAGTGATATTATATGCATACATATTCTCGGAACACATATTTTATATAATATTTTTTCATTTGAATGATGCTTTCCATAAGCAATAAATCCGAGAATTTTCATCATTTTTTGCTTATTCTGAACATTACTATAATCTAATCACTCATACGATTAGACATACACTATATGTCGACTACTACTCGACACAACTGCTTATAAATTCCTCTTAATATCCAGAGAGAGAGAGAGAGAGAGAGAGAGAGAGAGAGACTACTTATATATCAATATAAAACTTATATCTTATATAATATTTCGCTATTATTGTCGAAAGGCATTATTGGCACAGCCCTATGAACCAGATATAACTATTTGGCTATAATTTATATATTATCAGCGATTTTGCAATTGAATCACTTTTTTCTTGTGTCTCAACTATAACTTCAATCTCATGGCTATAATTCATACCACGAGTAGTGATAGTGTGAAAGTACACTGTTATTAGAGGTGGTTATCAACTCTTCACATCTGAAAGTAGTGCTAACTTTGATCCCATTGGGACATCACACAGAGGACTGGTAGTAGACATAATACAATATATTTATTACATGGACAGGGATCTACTGTATTACACATATTAAGTCAGTTTTACGTGTAATCTCGGAGTAAAGCCGTTAGAAAAGTTCATTTTAGGCGCAAAATGTATTGCATTAAAAATATGGCAAAATATACTTGATACACTAGTTTATTATATCAAACTAGCTAACTATATACTGTATTAAATAATTTTAAAAAACAAATAAAATACATATATTTAAATAAAGTGAATAAGATTATCATTAAATTCAATTTATATTAACTAGATAAAAATGTCGCTAGCTAATAATAATATAATAATACAATTCTGTTGACTATACACTCAAATTAAATGTCGATTACGATAATCAATCACTTATTATATAATACATGAAAAAACTTTTTAGAAAAAACAATTGATTATTAGTTTAAAAAATTATTCTTACATTTATCACAGTCACCTAGTTTATATTAAAAAATTTTATATAACAAAACTGCAACTTCCTATCACCAGAAAAAAATATATTATTATAACATATAATCCTTGACACGAAATAAGGATTTGATTTATTTGAATGTCTCGTACGGAGACTAAGAGGTCGTTAAATGATTGCTGATATCATAATAGAGGGACTCATACCCAGGCGAAAAAAACTGGTAGTTATACCATATAGATATTGATTAAACCGGCAGCCATTCCCCTCTATATATCTCTAACATAAGGGCTGATACTCTCTGTGAAAATCAAAATTTATATCCAAACCTAAGATTTATTGCACTAATGATTGATGATTTGCTGGTTATATGAGATTTTTCTGTGTGTCTCTCATATATATACACGGTATATATATATCTATATTTGTATATAAATAGTCAAATCATATGTTTTGACAGACAATGTGTGGGCCCACATATGCCATCATTCGCTGCTATATTAATAAAACTACATTTCCATTCATAGGAATGTTTGAATAGTCAGTCATATTATTATAAAGTTATGTGAAAATTACTTCTAAATTGCTATACGGAGTAAAACTTATTATTATTGGGATATAAAGACAATTTATATAATGGTTGGACACGGAGTATAGGATAAGATTGCGGTATAGGGAGAGAGAGAGAGAGAGAGAAACTTGTTCATTATCTAAAAAGGCTAAATAAAAGCACATTTTTCTGGGCTATAGTCTCTCGACTATAATATAAATCTTAACTATTTTTTTCAGATGTGTTTTTGTGACGAATTGTTGTCAACCCATACGACAAGAATCGGTGACTTATTTTTCTCTCTCTCTCTCTCTCCCTCTCTCTCCCTCTCTCTCCCTCTCTCTCCCTCTCTCTCCTCCCTCTCTCTCTCTCTCTCTCTCTCTCGTTGTGTGTGTTTTACACACACGATATGTGTCACAGAATTTTCAATTGAAGTCATGAGAGAAAATAATTGATTACTTTTTCTCGCTGTTTCTCTAACTATACTATACATCCATTTGTACCCCAATTTCCGACCGCTTTTAATCAACTCATAACACAAAACCAAATCACAGAATATTCTTAATAATAGTTTTCTATTCTGTGAATTGCATTCAAATTTCTCTCGCAATTGATTCTCGACTTAAAAATCTCACACAAAAAGTCCCAAAAATTTTTTCATTAAGAAAATCAAATCGCACACAAAATCAAGCCATAAATCAAACTCATTGTCAGTATATTCACTCTCATTAAGAAAAATCATACAAACATTTATTGCTATTGTGTTGACAATACGTATAACTACTGTATATAATATAATATACTAAATATATATATAAATCATAGCTTACGATACAACATATTAAATTATTATCGCTTTTAGTTTTATGTGCTACAAAACTATTAACACACATAGCTAGCACAAAAAAGTGGGTTATTGGTTGTAGTAACAAAAATGCCTTTTTTATTGATATGGTACCAGCTATGATTTATGTGCCTAGGCTATATAAGTCTATCATTTATAGCCTGAGCATAATAAAATATATTTTTAGGCTTATCGCACAGACATGTCTAATCCACTCTCATCTTAATGTTTCTCCTATTGACTGCTGAGTCTAATTGAGTGAGTCGTGTGTGTCTGTATGGTATGGGTATGTGTGTTATGGCATCCCATTCCCATCCAGTGGTCATCATACCATTTATCAAATCACTATTTATACGGACATACAGTTTGTCTGCATCTCATTTAGGACTCACTAATCAATCACGTGATAAATGTCCGAATTTGAGGGTTATTTGTGCTATTTATTAATGATCTTGGTGAATGATTCTTGAGTTTTTTTTGATGTAGAAATAAATTAATGTATTATGTATTAGATTTGTAGAAATTTGTTTTATTTTTTGTACTAGGTTTTAATTAGTATGTTCCATTGTTAATTTATTAATTTACCTAGACAATTTATTTAACACAAAATAATGTCACAAATTATTCACACACAAATATATTAGCACTGCTAGTGAATTAGTACTCAAATAAAACGTATCTACATACATTTGAATTAGTGCATGCGTTTTGAATACAGAATATTCTTAATGCGATTCTGTATGGAAAAGTCATAGATGTTTGTAAATATAGGGAAAATTTATTGCATTTAAAGTCAATTTAAAATTATAATGTAAATATACAAACAAAACAAAATGCTCAGTGTCCTAAATCAGTTTAAATGTCGCATTCAGCGAATTCATTGAATAACTTATTTTGTTAGAGAGAGAGAGAGAGAGAGAGAGAGAGAGAGAGAGAGAAATGAGAGAGAGAGAAAGAGAGAGAGAAAGAGAAAGAGAGAGAGAGAGAGAGAGAAAGAGAGAGAGAGAGAAAGAGAAAGAGAAAGAGAGAGAGAGAGAAAGAGAAAGAGAGAGAGAGAGAGATTAGTTAATTATTGTCGTAATCTTGTTAAGGCGATTAACATCAATGAATGCGAGCAATAATTTATATAAAGTACCTAGTAACTTATACACGAGAATCTTAATTAAAACGCTACTCTAAATCCTATTACAATAAACATTTCGCAAGAATATTTCACAATAAGTTATTAATGCCATATTAAAAACTAATCAAGCTTATTTCTAATCAATTCTGGCGGCATTAATTCTAGTCATTATATATTTTTCTATTATATGTTATATAATATATACGATAACTATTTGTTTTTATGTCATATCTATTGTGCTATCGTTTAGTATGTATTCTAATCACGAATTCAACTATAGATAGAGTAAAACAAAAAAAATTGTTGTGAAATATCGCATTTCATACCATCATTTTGGTATCACTTTTGTTATTTGTTTCTAATATATATCTGTTGGATATATACAAAACCAGATCATTAACTCTGCTGTCATAATGCTATATGAAAGCAGAGTTCACGCACTGGTTCTGTATATGTCTAACAGATATCTCTAATATATTTTTTGTCAGTACTTCTCATCGAAACTACTGATGATATGTCGGTATATATAGCCACCGATTCTGTGATGAGTTTTTGTTGTTATATACAAAATATACAATGTAATTCACAAACAGTATATATATATATGAGTGCTAAAAGTAACTAGCACCGATAAGAAAGCTTTGTTTTTTGATTAGGTTTACGATATATATGGTGCTGACATACAGTGCAGACCCGGATAAAATTGCTCCCAAATGTATTCAACCTTTGTTTTACTCGTTTGGACGGTTATTTCGCTGACAGAAAACCTTTCGACTACTAGTCCGCTGGACTTAAGGCTTAATTTTAGGCATTTTTTTGTTAGAAGATTGTGTTCATAACTGCTGTCTGTATATCTGATAGGAATATACAAAACTAGTATTTTAACACTGCTTTTAGGATTACTTTACAGCTATATTCAAGTAGAGTTGAAATACTAGTTTTGTATATTTCTATCAGATATACGTTTTGATGTGTATTTGGCACATGATTTGCGAGACAATAGCGAAATAAGTTTGAAATATCATAATTGAAGTACAAATACGAGAGAGAGAGAGAGAGAGAGAGAGAGAGTACACGTAAAACACAACTCGTATAATGATTTTCTAACTATATTTTTGGCGTTGAAATTATTTATGAAAATAAAAATTAGATTTCGGTTTTTATTTCTATTCAACAAAATAGTAACACAAATATACTGTACACAAGAAAATCACATTTACTTTCATATATATATTAAGTCTCTCTCTCTCTCTCTCTCTCTCTCTCTCTCTCTCTCTCGGACCAAACGAATAGTAATTTACTGTTTTGTAATTCATGAGTGAAATACAAGTTTTCAAAATAGGATTACCAGTAGTTTCGCGGAATATATATATAATATAAACGGAATATAAATATATTTTTCCTAAACTTTTTTCTTTCTCTCACATACCCTTTCAATACATACCGTTCCCATTGTGTGTGTGTTGCCGATAATATTACTAATAATTTATCGCCTTCTCAAAAGAATAGACTGAAAATAACCGTGAGTTTAACTGAGTTTATTATTGCAATTGATTGCAGAGTCTATTATTGCTCATCTCTATAGGGCATTATGAAGTTTCTGGGTACAAAAACAAAGTTATATACAGTCACTATGCAATCATCGTAGTATGATTATTATTATTATTATTATTATTATTATTATTACTATTACGGTATTAAATAAACAAAAATGTTGCAATTATTTTCTCAATGTTTAAGTTTAGGTCAAATGTACTATTATTATATTAACCCCTTTTTGCTATAAGTTTACCACAGTTTGTATTATATTTAACATGGATGTTTTATTAAAATTTACGATAACTTATGCGAGTATTAATGTTAACAATTCATGAATATTCTTATATATTATATTAAAACTTTAATCTCAAAATAACTACTTATATACAGAATATTCTGTAAGACATATACAAGAATCGCGATTAGAGATAATGAATATAAAGTACACTTAAATTGGATTATATCTAAAAACTTACATCTAATATATTATTTGATATCGGAGTATATATTTAATAATATATTGGTAATTGAAACATTAATACATAGAAATAAATAGTGATTTATATAAGTAATAATAAATTGATTGAGCTGGTTTTATAGCTAAAAGATCCTGTATTACTCGTTTATGAACTGAATATCTCTGTAATGTATGATCATTAATACTAAATAATGCCGTAAGTTACCGAAAACCTGTCTGGAAAAACGATTTTGTTTATGGTCTCCCCTATATATAAATAAACGCTATACTAGTTATTGCGATATTATTGCCCATTTAATACATAATTAATAGAAAAAATATATAATCATTAATAAATTGGTATAAATTATAAGCAATTACTGATTATTAATAATAAATTAGTATGTATATCGGGGTAATTAGCGTTAAAAATAAGTTTACGCTTGGTAATTAATTGTGACAAAAATAAAAACAATGTATGTTTTTCAAAAAAGGTGTGTAAAAAACGATCAAAAATATGTATGAATATCACACAGATTACAATTCGCCTAATTACTGAGCGCTTTGACCTAGAATTACAATTCAGTTACCCAACCGAGTGTAGGGCTACCGGTGCTCGATACAATTGCCTTGTTTATAACTAGTATTTAATGAAGTGTTTTGTTTCACACTTTTCTGCGTTAATAAAAACTTTTATATAATTATATATAATGATTGGGAATTTAATTTAACTTTCCGTATGAAAACTCATCCATCATTTCAATAGCATTTTAATTGCACTTTCATTACCTATATATTTAGCTCACGATTGAATTGTTTACTATATTTCGTAATCAAAAGTAGAAAAGATTTTTTGTTTTTAGAAATCAATGTATTTTTTGCGTACAAATCAAATTGCTATTAGATATAAGTTGTTGTATCAGAAAATTATAGCAAAAAACTATATTTTCATTACTATTTTCTGGGAAAAATGTATTAGAAATATATATATGTTATCTAATGTATAGATCTCATGTCTAATACTATTAAAAATTTCTCGATAAAAGTGGTCACTGCGGCCGAACCCGTGGTCAGAAATCAAAATTAATTACATATTCGGACTCCCCGTTGAAAGTACTATATGATTCAATTAAAATCAAATTTGGGGGTTATATGTATTTATGCCCACTAATGCTGTGTTATAAATTACGTGACCATAATATGTTTTGCTACGTTTATGAGGTATGCGATATCTGTCATCACTTTCATCATTCAATTGCGAGAATAATGTCATACAATAATACTGATCGCTTATGGCGTAACGTATGGGCGATATGTCCGTACAGTTTATGTGATCACCAATGACATTTGAAAAGTACAACGGTTTAGAGACTTCACAGACATTTATTAATTGCATTGGTGATTTCAATACAGCAAACTGTTTACTAATAGACATGTTGTTTAATTCATAATATATTACTTCAGCCCTCTCTTCATCGGATTCAATGCCGTCATAATTAATATCAGAAAAGATTTTGTTTTTAAATTCATTCGTTATATGAAACTGTTTTTCATTGCATATAGTAATGGCCGGCAATGCGACCAATGTCTCGGTTTCGTAGTTAATATCAGTTATGGTTTCGTATGAAAAGTATAAAAAACATATGTTTGTTAATTGAGTGATACATCCAATTAAACAAAATAATCGCGATATATATTTAAAGTCCTTAAATAATTTAAAAACACCAAGTAGACGTGTTTTTAAATCAATTTTAGTAGCAACTACCGTATCACTACTGTATACGTCAAATAAATACTACCAACAGTAAAGTATTATTAGTATAATATAATAAATTCATTTTACTTATTGTTTTTAAAAAAATTATTAGTAAATAAAATAATTAATTTTAATAAGTCATAAAGGCTTTAAATTAATAAATTAGATTATTGATTTCATAATAACTTGTGAATACTATATGATTTAGCAACATATCAATATTAATAGCAACATTAATTATAATATAAAATTCAAATTCAAATGTTAATAAATATATATTGAAAGACAATTAAATATAAAAGTAAATTTTATTAACTTATTTTGCCATACAATAAATTAGTATTAACTTTATTGTTGTATAATTACTGCTACAACAGCACCCCGATACCAATGGCAACCCACATTTAACTTGTTACAGAAAATAATTCAAATTAATATGATACACAAATATTTATATCATACACGAATATATTTACATATTAATATTAAGCTTTTCCAGTTTTATTATCATATTTGCTATAAAAAATTAATGAAACATCTAATATTAATTAAATAATACTAATAAATAAATTTGTAAATAAATATTATTATGTTAATATCAATATATTGTTATTATACAGTAAATTAGTTTAATAGTAGAATTAGTAATTAATAATTCTGAATTAATATTTTGTTTTGTTAATTCATATAGTTAATAACTAGGAATGCAATAAAAGTGGAAATAAAATGGGCTAAAAAGAAATAAATTGAATGAATGACCTCTCAGTTATTATAAATTATTACTAATTTTTACAAATTGTATCTCTTTTATCACATAATATATTCTTGCATTGAAATCATTTTATATAGAAAATAAAAATGAATTTTACTTTACATATCTGTGCTATTTATTCAAATTCAGGTTTATATATAGGATATATATTTTAATATTTTCCATTGCTTTGAATCATACTTTACTCGATTTATATCCTATATATAAACCTGAATTTGTATAAATACCACAGATATTCATATTTGATTCATTTAACCAATTGATAGGCTTCTGTAAGACAACAATCTCTGCATAATAGACTATATTTCATATTTATTTTATTTATACTCATTTTGAATCATTAATAATGAATATTTTTATAAAATAAATCACTTGATGAGATATTTTGAAAACCAAGACTATTGCTAATAGATTACTAGTAAACTTTATTAATACAACTTTTACCATTCAATCAGTACGTACACATAATTACAAATAATATTTCCAATAAAATGGAATTCGTATTAATAACATTAGGCAACAAAGATTTAAATTAAAATGAAAACTTAAAATATTATTAATTGAAGTTAATTATAAGAAATATTTAACTAAAAATATAAACTTATATTTGTTTTATATGTTATCATAAATACTGTATATTTAATTAATGCCAAATTAATTGTTTATTGATAATGTTTGCTACAATTGTAATACATTGGATATTTCTTAATAAAAAAATATTTATAATATTCAAGATAAAAATAACTAAAATTAAAATTAGAACCTATTACGATAAAATGCATAAATATAAAACAATATGGAAATAAATAACCAACATGCAACATAGCCATCATTAGCCTCATCATTATGTTCAAGGTAATGAATATTATCCTCATAAGTAAACTGATCCCGTTCACACACTCGACCATTTGTAACATTTTCAATATAATTAGCTAAACAAACGCATTTACCATGGACACAATTTCTGTATTTATCCCATGGTTTACTACAATTATTATAGCATACATACCATGTACACTTCTCCAATTCAAAATCCCACTTAAAATTTGGTGAACACCTACACTGACCATGGACACACACTTCATTTACATCACTACATTGATTACCATGGTCACATTTGGGAATATAATTAAGTGTACACAGTTGTACATAATTAAGAGTGCATTGTTAAGATCCTCGCGGTATAAATAATTGCAAACACATTTATGTTGGTAACAATAATTTATATTTTGGTCAGGGTCAGTTAGACAATCATCGTTCTCAAAGCACATGTAGTTTTCACATGCCGTACCATTCCATATATAATTTGGGGCACAATAACATTGGTGATTTCCACAAACTTCATTAACCCCTTGAAATTTGTGTTGAAGGTTACACGACACATTTAGTTCATAAATAGCAAATGAATTTGGTGTAAATATAATTTCAAAAGAGAAAATTATAAATAAATTTTGAATGTTCATCTTAGATTAATTTTTTATAATTTAATTAATTTAATCAAACATCCATATGGTAAAACTATGTGTTTATTTAATTAACATAAACTGGAAAGTATCCTACAGAATTTTCTAAATAATAATTTGTTTAATTAAATGTAGGATTATATATTAAAAACACTGAGACAGGTAAATTAGCGATGGATAAATCACCATATTGTTGAGCATGCTGCTTTTTGATGTCTCATTTTTGATATATTCAAACTGTTGTTGAAATGTTAATAAACGTAGATCATTGTCCTCGTTACTATCTAACCAATTGTTACTATATAGCGACCCTGTTTCGTTTACAAAATAATAAAAATTTATTACAGAATTTTACAAAATAAATTGACAGAAGTTTTGGAAACTTTAGCGGAAACTTATAACGGATTTTATAACTTAATTATGGGGTAAAGTATTAATCCACGGAATCCTATGACAGCAATGAAATCAATTAATATAACTTTAAAACTTAATAAATAGGTTTTAGTCGGGAAATGATCATAATATATGGAGTGATACCGGCATACACTCCATATATAGGTAAACGTTAAACACCTTTGCATAGACACAGCAAAACAATTGCAAACATACTGTAATCCAAAAACATTTCATTAAAAATACATAAAATATGTATTAATAATAATGACTTCAATTAATACAATCTACTTATTATTATTAATATTTTGTGTGTTTAACGCAATTAAATGCTATTATATTGGGAGCAAATGTGGATATCCAGGTAAACCACATGACACCAAAATAGATCCCGAGAAGACTGTCTATGAAGACGGCGATGAAGTGAGGTATAGCTGTCCTTACGATAAGATCAGAGTCAAGACACAGACCAAGAAATGTGTGGCCGGTGTGTGGGCGGGCACGCGATCCACGTGCGGCTACTTTATTAAGAATCAGTTAATGAACGTTAAAGTTATTAACCCGCAAAACAATAAGACCATTGTTGACATGAATACCAGTAATTACTCGAACAGTGAATACCCGGCCTGTTATTACGATGGAAATGCTACGACAGTGTTGGTGCCCGACGCACAGGTGGCCCACGACTGGCACTTTGAGTTCTCCATTTCCGTGTCCTTTGATTTTTTCCTATTGAATCTCAAAGACCCAAAACTTAGTAATCAGGCCATGGGATGGGACAATGGGATCGACCAAATGAGGGTTCAGGATATACGCGTAGAGGGCGAGGAGGACAGGGCCTGTGCTCTCGATTTCAGTACTCGTGGATACAAATGGACTAAAATATTCTGGTTTTGGTGTACGGAAAGTGTCGCTAAAGTCCGAACAAAACCCTTGAAATTAGATTCACAACATATTCGAGTGAAACAATTAAGTCGATCGGATTGCACCAGGTCTACCTCAAGAAACTACAATACTGTGGTCACCGAACTGTCCCTCTTATGGCCAAATATGATGAGGAGACCCAACGGGTTGTATGCGATCCCGACATCTCCTATGATATCAACTCTTCCGCCAACTCTTCGGATCTGATTTTATCCGAAGACCAGATGATCGGTGACTGCGTGGACGACGAGTATTGGGCCGGTAGTCCTAAGTGTGTGCCCAAACTATACTGTAAAGCAGAGTTCAATGAAGTGTCCGAAGAGATAGTGTCCGTGAAGAACGCGTATATCTTTGACACAAACAAATGGTATGCCATCGAAGGGACGTCCGTTAGCTTTAGGTGCAAACCTGGCTTCGGGTTCGTCACCGACTCGTTTCGCACATGTCTTCACAACTCAACGTGGGATCAAACGGCACCCGTATGTCGAGGCACGTAATCAAGCAAATGTTTCTTTCATATTATTGGGTCACATATAATGGCATTTTTAGTGATTTAATCAAAACATGTTAAACACTTACGGCTTCGGGTATAAAATTAATAATGCATAATTAATTATTCTCAATCATTATAACAAATTGTCTGAAATTGTTCGAATTGTCTTTCAAAATACTAAATAATATTTGCTGGTACCGACCCTGTATTTAATATACAGAATATTCTATCTTAGAAATACATTTTTTCTATGTATT
>CAJPVJ010001216.1:0-17379 GCA_905397405.1 Oppiella nova | reverse complement strand
GTACCGCGGATTGTGGTGTTCATGGTCTCAAATTGTGGTCCAATTAATAACTGGAATAATAGCAAACAAATCAAAAGTTTTCAAAAGGGATTAATGAAAGTATGAGACTTTGAGTTGAAATGAAATAAAATTTTAAAATAATAATTGTTTGTCTGAAAGGCGGCGGAGAACACGAATATGTGGTTAATAGCGAACGGTGTGGACATGGGGTCAACCACTATGATAGGCGATGCGGTCAGGGATTACGTGACTGAAGCCAAGTATAAGAAAGGCGTTGAATATGAGAAGTCGTTCTCGAAATTCAATTTCATTGGTATTGCAGACGAAGAGACGTTGAAATACTCGCAGACAATCGTTTCCAGTCAAGAGGTGATCCATGTATTTACAAATACTGTAATACATTTTTATCATAAATTGTGACCAATTTTAGCCAACAATTATGGTCTCAACCGGACCGGAGAGTCGAGTGAAGCCAGAAAAGTATGAACTCAACCAAAATCTCACACATTATATACTCATCAAAGACGAGACCACCAATAAGTCGGGCGTGAATTCATTTCTCATTAAATTCATCACATTTTTGGCCCAAAATCAAAGTCAAACGCTTAAAGCGAAACAGAAGCTCATGGATGGACAGACAGATGATGACAAAGACTTGGTGTCTATCGAGAGAAACGAAATCCCCGTCGTTTCCATTGTAATCAAAGGCGGATATAATAGCTCTCGACTTGTATTACAACAAATCAAAAACAGTTTGCCTGTTGTTGTGCTGCGAGGGTCGGGAGGTTTGGCTGATCTGTTGGCGTTTGTTGACAACGAAATCCGTGACCGATGTATGAATGTATGGAACGCCGATTTTGTCGAGACATACCTCAAGCCGGAGCTGACCATCAAAATCATTGATACCAAAGGGTTTAATCCCTGGTTAAATAACGAAACGCTATGTAAGTCCTGAGCTTAAGACCTTAGCTAAGCACTCTCAGCATTTCTTCTAGTTTCAAAAGACTGTCAATAATTATACAAACTGTGGAAATCCTGTAATTTGGAGAAACTTTCGGAGTATTTATTGTTAGCATTGTTTCGATCAAAACAGCCCAAACATCCCGGGACTGAGGTGACACCGGCCAACCTGACCACCGCTAAAGACTTGAATCTATGTGTCGACTGGAGCTGTCCAGAGGTGGCCAAACAGGAAGTGCTGTCAATTCTGGGATGTAAACATAATTCGTCAGTCTTCTCTGACAAACTTTTGAGTGAGGATGCCTGGTTAACATATCTAAAACACCTAGACAAAAACAGCGTTTTTAAGTTTTAGGCCTGTAAGTAATGTGGAAAACGTGTGAAGCGATTGTTCCGTAAAATTCATTCGCGAGAGGTTTGTATGTATTTCAGACATTTATCGCCAGAATATCATTTGATTATTTACTTAAGTACCCCAGTTGTGTTAACTTAATCCAATTACGTTTAAGACATTATATTTCGTATTCAATTATATAATAATAAAACTATAATTTTATTCGTGAAGTTCTTTCAGACGGTGTGTTGGGAGACAATACTCGGCCGATCGCCCGATGAAAGACAGAGCAGTAAAACATTTATAAACCGTGAGCTCAATTGGTTGGTGGAGGCGAGCTCAGGGGTCTCCAACTTCTTGGAAGAGGATGAGCTCGACATGTATGTCACCCAACAGTTCATATGCTCAGAGAAAGTGGCCGAAAAAAAATCCCTCTTATTAAACCACAACACCCGTCAGGAGCTGAAAGCATTCCTAAACCAGGCGCAAAAAACCGCGGTAACGCTAGTTGGGTAAGTATACCGCGACTGTTATCGGTAGACAATGCTGGCCGACAGCACCATACAGTTCGAAGACGGCCTCAAGAATGAGTTGAAAGAAGAGTCCCAATCCGCGTTTTTTGGCGCCATTGCGATCAACCCATTCATATGGCGCTGACAATAGCCATCTGTTACGACCGGCTGTCGTGGTATGTCATCGAAGACGGCCTCAAGAATGAGTTGAAAGAAGAGTCCCAAAAGTTCGTCACATTTGCGTCCAATGTATTAGACATTTGCTATAAAGACTCATTCAAGAGGACGAGTCATGTGCTCAACGAGTCGTCCAAAGAGTATAGTTTCAAACGGTATGTTTAATTGATTTAAATAAGAATACAATACCGGTATATAGAATATTATATATAACTTATACCTTATATATAAGCAACAAATAGTAATTTCTAGATTACCTTTAAAGTCCGCTAGATTTAGCTGCTTTTGGTCGCTTTCGACAATTCTTTACACATCCGTCGTGCCAGAGATGGCTAACCGATAAATTCTACGGAAATATATCGGTTCGTGAGCTCAGGATCAATTGCTTTCGTTTGCCAACACTCATGAAACTGTTACTCAGCGCCTACCTCCTGTTCCCCATCTACTTCTGGGTACGACTACCGAACTATGAGGGAGAGGCTGTGATCGGTGAAGAGGATTCAGAGGATGAGGACGAAGAGGTGGTTACCGGCCATAGACTCAGTAATAGTAATCAAAATTTAGCCAATCATACGAAAAATCTTAATGATTTGGACACCAGTTCCGCGTCTGGCGTGAGCACTGACTCCAGCGACTCGAGTGAAGACAAGAGGACAACTGGTGCCGAGAACTCCATTCATAAGAAAAATACTGCAAATAAATCGAAAAGTAATATAAAACCCGAGATTAAAACGTTCAGTACTGAGAGCATTATGGAAAAGCTGGTCCTCTATCACCGACAGCCGCCCATTTGGCTACTGATCTACGAAACGTGGAGGGCACCCATCACTAAGTTCTGGAACTTTCAGTTCTTCTATACCTTATACTTATCCATATTCAGTGTGGCTGTGCTGTACCCCCGGTGCGGAAACTTGTATTTGGATTTAGTGGTCGCCATCGCACAGAAGAGTAGTACTAATAATAACACCAAAGATGTTAACCATTACGACGAGAATGATAGCAGTGAAGCACATCATGTGAATGAAGGTTTGCAATCATTTCTAATCATATTTATTAGTGTTTATAATTTATATAACGAATAAGCTTTAAGTTAATGTTTTAAGTATTTTTAATAAAATATTTTGCTTGATATGAAAGGTGAGGAAGAGAAACAGGTGGAGAATAAGATCTTAAGCAGTGTTGACAAGTATATCACTGAAGAGGAAATCCTGGCCCAGTCGTGGGTCTTCTTTGTTGGGGGGATACTCTGCTGACGGTGATGAGAATGAAAGCGAAGGATACTTAACCGAGAGTTAGTCCTGAGTGTCGTTTCTGATATGCTTCTCCACTACTGACGTCACCTGAGATTTCCTCTCTATCTAATGCTGTTATTGGCGCGACTGCCGTATTTGGATGCAGTCATCTCAGAGACATTGAGACTTCATCCGGCGTCAATCATTCTTATACGACAGGCCTCTGAAGACTATAAATTAGGCGATACAGGGATTACATTAAAGAAAGGACAACAACTGGAAATCCCAATATATGCTGTCCATCTTAACGAGGAATTCTATGAAAAGCCAAATGATTTCATTCCCGACCGATTCCTACCGGAAAACCGACATAACATCAAACCCTACTCTTATATCCCATTCGGCGCCGGCCCTCGAAATTGCATTGGAATGAGATTTGCTTTAATGGAGGCTAAGCTGGCATTGGTTCAAGTGATTAAGAGATACCGATTCTTTCGAAGTCCTAATACTGACGTTCCCTTACTGTTGAACAAGAGTACATTCCTGAACTCACCCAAAAGGGTTATCGTAGGCATCGAAAAACGTGACCAATAGTCTTCAAACAGTGATCATTTGTTTGTGGCAAATGTTGCAAATAAAATTCTAGTGACTTAAATTGGCTGTACTTATATAGTAAATATTAAAAAAATTATTTTATATACCATATATAAATTATTCTGTGATCTAAATAATGTAAACAAGTTTCCAAACTATATGAACACAGTAAATATTATATTTGAAATATACTGTTCACTAAAATTTACAGTTTCGTTATTTAACCTATTATTTAATAGTTTATATTGGAATATAAAATGGGAAAGATAAATAAAGATCAAATTAGTGATAAAACATACATTTAGAGTAAACTATTCATAAACATTGAAAAGAGTATTGCAAAAAACATTGAGTAATGAGAATTCAAAAGAAATTAAAAATTACCGAAAATGAAAATTATTAAAACACTACTTATGTTACATAATGTACCAATAATAAATCAAAGTGATAAAATTATCTTTAGGATTTAAGATTACTTTCAATTAATCATAATTAATTTATATTTTGATTTTAAATTTTTCGTTACTTAATGTCATAAATACTCTCGTTTCTTATTTGTCTTAATTTAATTTTGGACTTATATTAATTTTCAAAGGCAATTAAATGATTAAACCTAACGGATGTTGATTTTAAGTTTGTCGACAATCTCTTGGATGACATTTGATTGGCTGATGGATAGGAGAGAGAAGAAACTTTCAGACACTTCGCGCCACTCGAGTCCATCGAGAATGTGATCGTTAAATGCGGGGCTGGCAGTGGTGTAGTGGATGTGCCACAACTCCATTTCCTTCCAGGCCTGGTCTGTGTTCAGGGGGTCATCGAAGTAGCCTTTCATAAGTCGCTCGCATTTAAAGATATCATTCTTAGTGTCACTCTTAGGGTCTTTATTGGTGTTTTGTTGTCTGAATGATTGAAACCAATTAACCATTTTCTCGGATTCCTTCCAATTCTTGTGTTCCGAATCTGCAGTACGAAAGAGGGTCTCCAGTCCAGTGTATGTCATCTCACGCCCTATGAAGCACACCGGTAGTGCCACCTTATTAAACACACCATGTAACTTTTCCGCCAATACTTCCAATTCATTGTCTTTTATACTAAAATAATTAAATTAATTTTAAAAATAAATTATTTTACTTATGGTATATATATAAAAGTATAGAAATTTTAAATGAATACCGCGTTATAACGAGCATAACGTAGTGATTGGGACCCCATCTCAATAGAGCGCCCTTTCCTCTGAGTCCAGTTCTGCCGAATGGGTTGACAGGTATTCCGTTATCCAATTTGTAGATTATATTCTGGTCGTCACATATTTCCCACGATTGGCGGTCCACTGAAATGCCGGCCGCGTTGGTCGACGCTCTGTTCCATTCATACACCGGTAGCTGTATTGAAGGGTTCTCCAACTTTTTCACCTGAAGGGCCAGTATGTCCTCATCAGCTAACTCTTCAAATGAAAGGCCAAACTCTTGTCTGGGTTTGGTGTACGCAATGGGGTCGTAGTCCACCCACATTACATCCCACGAGACATATTTGTCGGATACGGGATAGCGGTGGACAGTTGTGTTAGGGTATGGCGACTGGCGAGAGAATATGTGAACCAATTTTTTAGGGCCGCCACCGGAGCTTAAATCCATTCCCGTCTTCTTAGCGATGAAATGCTTGAAATACTCCAAATTGACTGAAGTCTGGCGCAACAGTCTCTCCATCTCCGCCTGTTTGCCCTTCAATTGTCTCAGTTCTCGCCTCTGGACCTCCATTTCCATACTGTTGGCCAGAATGTGGTCGTATTGATTGGATGCCATCGTTTCGGCGCTCATATGGTTGCGGTGTTCGTCGTATATCTGAGTGGCCAGTAGTCTAAAGTATGTGTAGTCGTCTTCGGCCAGATGTTTGCTGTGGGGTTTGGTCTCAACTGAAGGTTTGAATAAATCTATAAATTTCTGTGAATAAAGCAATTTACTATTTCAATACACTTTTTGTTAATATTATAAATAATTTATTATTTATTGTAATCTTTGCTTAGTGATTTACGTGCCGTGTATGTTGTCAACGAGGAAGTCACTTCCCAGCCATAACTTACCGAAACTCAAACCATTTAGACATCCAATAGCAGTAGTAAAAGAAGTTGAGTGGAGGCGGCAAAGGGGTCCGGTTCGTGAATTCCATGACCAGTCCGTAGCGCTGGAACTTCCAGATGGTGTCCGTGTCTGCGGCGAGTCGTGAAGAGCTTGCGGCGAATATGGCGAACAACAGTGCATTGAGAATAATCTTTAATAGTAGGAAGTATGTGATAAAAAAGATCCAGGACCAAACCCCAGGGGATCGACATTCTTCGAGACTGTAAGAGCTGGCGTAACAACGGCCGGGAACGTCCATTGTATGGTTGCCAGTGTTGCGCATATAGTTACTGTCGCACGTCGTGTTCACTGTATTCAACAAATTTCATGAATTAATGGCATTCATATAGAAATGAATGGTTGAGTAGGCAATGGCTTACCCCGCGCCTCGTCTATCGGAGTTAACAGAAGTGAGAAGAAAGCCCTGTAAGCGAGTTCACCAAAGACTCCTTCATTGATAGTCTTATCAGGGTATAGTACGGCCTGCAATACTTGAGGCTTTGATTAGTAGTGGTTTTACCTGTCAGCATATTTCAATTGTTTTAGGTTATAATAGTAATAAAAATTTGCTATATATTCACCAGGGTTTCACCCTCTCTACCCATTTTTACACAACTTCAGTATGTAATAGGCGTGGAGTAGAGCCAAAGACAGTAAAATCTTTTCGCCGTACGGCGTAAGAAACGGGGATTCATTGCCAGTCATGACCCGATCGGTTGTATAAATGATTAGAAAAAACAATTTAAATCCAATCTCTAAGGTCCGGAACGTGAGCGACACATTGGCCATCAGTTTGTTCATTATATATGCCTGTCGTATGTCGTCAACAATGATGAGTGCCGTCCAAAACCGCTGGTGATTTAGGTTTATGTTCAAAGGCGTGGCCCCCATGTCGTGTCGGTGTGACTTATACCTATTCATATTCCATATCTTCTTGACTTTCAAGGTCTTGAATCACTACCCACGGGAGGTGCACTCGTAGATCAGTAGCCAAATGGGCGGCTGTCGGTGATAGAGGACCAGCTTTTCCATAATGCTCTCAGTACTGAACGTTTTAATCTCGGGTTTTATATTACTTTTCCATTTATTTGCAGTATTTTTCTTATGAATGGAGTTCTCGGCACCAGTTGTCCTCTTGTCTTCACTCGAGTCGTTGGAGTCAGTGCTCACGCCAGACGCGGAACTGGTGTCCAAATCATTCAGATTTTTCGTATGATTGGCTAAGTTTTGATGACTATTACTGAGTCTATGGCCGGTAACCACCTCTTCGTCCTCATCCTCTGAATCCTCTTCACCGATCACAGCCTCCCCCTCATAATTCGGTAGTCGTACCCAGAAGTAGATGGGGAACAGGAGGTAGGCGCTGAGCAACAGTTTCATGAGTGTTGGCAAACGAAAGCAATTGATCCTGAGCTCACGAACCGATATATTTCCGTAGAATTTATCGGTTAGCCATCTCTGACACGACGGATGTGTAAAGAATTGTCGAAAGCGACCAAAAGCAGCTAAATCTAGCGGACTTTAAATATTTAAAGGTAATCTAGAAATTACTATTTGTTGCTTATATATAGGGTATAAGTTATATATAATATTCTATATACCGGTATTGTATTCATATTTAAATCTATTAAACATACCGTTTGAAACTATACTCTTTGGAAGACTCGTTGAGCACATGACTCGTCCTCACGAATGAGTCTTTATAGCAAATGTCTAATACATTGGACGCAAATGTGACGAACTGTTGGGACTCTTCTTTCAACTCATTCTTGAGGCCGTCTTCGAACTGTATGGTGCTGTCGGCCAGCATTGTCTACCGATAACAGTCGCGGTATACTTACCCAACTAGCGTTACCGCGGTTTTTTGCGCCACCAAATCCTTACGAAAGTCGAGGACTGCCCACAACACCAACAATAAGAGGGATTTTTTTTCGGCCACTTTCTCTGAGCATATGAACTGTTGGGTGACATACATGTCGAGCTCATCCTCTTCCAAGAAGTTGGAGACCCCTGCGCTCGCCTCCGCCAACCAATTGAGCTCACGGTTTATAAATGTTTTACTGCTCTGTCTCTCATCGGGCGATCGGCCGAGTATTGTCTCCCAACACACCGTCTGAAAGAACTTCATACAAAGAACGGATATAATTACAGCTTTATTATTATATAATTGAATACTAAATATAATGTCTTAAACGTAATTGGATTAAGTTAACACAACAGGGGTACTTAAGTAAATAATCAAATGATATTCTGGCGATAAATGTCTGAAATACATACAAACCTCTCGCGAATGAATTTTACGGAACAATCGCTTCACACGTTTCGGTGTAATGAATGTCCGGATTTTGAATTTTTGCGACAAAAACAGATCCACAAAATCTATACAATTGGTCCGTAGGAGTGAGTTTTCAAACAGTCTCTTCTGACTGCTTAATACAAATGTAGGGTCTTTGAGGTATGTCTCGACAAAATCGGCGTTCCATACATTCATACATCGGTCACGGATTTCGTTGTCAACAAACGCCAACAGATCAGCCAAACCTCCCGACCCTCGCAGCACAACAACAGGCAAACTGTTTTTGATTTGTTGTAATACAAGTCGAGAGCTATTATATCCGCCTTTGATTACAATGGAAACGACGGGGATTTCATTTCTCTCGATAGACACCAAGTCTTTGTCATCATCTGTCTGTCCATCCATGAGCTTCTGTTTCGCTTTAAGCGTTTGACTTTGATTTTGGGCCAAAAATGTGATTAATTTAATGAGAAATGAATTGACGCCCGACTTATTGGTGGTCTCGTCTTTGATGAGTATATAATGTGTGAGATTTTGGTTGAGTTCATACTTTTCTGGCTTCACTCGACTCTCCGGTCCGGTTGAGACCATAATTGTTGGCTAAAAGTGGTCACAATTTATGAGAAAAATGTATTACAGTATTTGTAAATATATGGATCACCTCTTGACTGGAAACGATTGTCTGCGAGTATTTCAACATCTCTTCGTCTGCAATACCAATGAAATTGAATTTCGAGAACGACTTCTCATATTCAACGCCTTTCTTATACTTGGCTTCAGTCACGTAATCCCTGACCGCATCGCCTATCATAGTGGTCGACCCCATGTCCACACCGTTCGCTATTAACCACATATTCGTGTTCTCCGCCGCCTTTCAGACAAACAATTATTGTTTTAAATTGTATTTCATTTCAACTCAAAGTCTCATACTTTCATTAATCCCTTTTGAAAACTTTTGATTTGTTTGCTATTATTCCAGTTATTAATTGGACCACAATTTGAGACCATGAACACCACAATCCGCGGTACCATTAGTTTCCATCGCTTGTGAATCACGTGTCGGATGAGGTCGTCGATTGAGATGTTATGAACGCATCTGACCATTGGTTTGGACTAATTGTGGCATATATTAAGACAATTGACAATTGTGTCAAATATACCGCAGAGAGAGAGAGAGAGAGAGAGAGAGAGAGAGACTGGTGGTAGACCTGTTGAGTGGCAAATTCACTATCTTTGAATGAAATTGAACTGATTTGCTGTATTTGTGGACATTTGGTGATAATAGTCTTGACCTCCTCTTTGATGGCTTTAACTTCTGACTCATTCTCGATCTCTTCAGCAGACTTTGTGACCGCAAATTTGTTATCACAAGTCTTGTTATCCATTGTTGGCCATCAATTGCAATCACAATTTATAGTTCAAAAGTGTATCCACAAATGAGACAATATTTTAACCGCTAGTTTAAGTTAACTTTAAGACTAACACTGCATTATCAGTGCATTTTATTTTGTAAAGAATTTACAGTTGTCTTACAGTTTTCATTGAAAACTACACAAAACAGTGAATACAGTCTCTCATAATCTATTTGTGACACAGGGATGAGGTGTCCACAAAATCTTATTGTAAATTCTACTTAATTAGCAATAATAAATCTTACTTGATTTTTATAACAAATTAATTGCATGAAAAAATAACAAAATAAACGCCAAATTATTTGAAAACAAATTATTACTGTAAAGTTTAGACTCTAAACACAAAAATTAATACTGTATATATTTTTGATCGTAATCTCGCGAAACCTATTTAGTTAATATTGTTATTAGATTTAAACATTAGATTATTTCACTTTCGCATTTTATATAGTTTACTAAATTAAGTGATTATTTTGTCATAAAAGCGATACATTAGAAGAATCCGAAGAATGTCTGGGTTTTCATTCTTCAGTTCATTAAATAATAGTCTTATCAATGACTTGACAAACCAATTGCCTCCGAGAGCTAGTGATCGGGCGATACACGAGTGCTCTCTCCTGAAGACAGACAACAGCACACTGTCAGCACTGGTGCCCGGATGGGAGGGCATCCCCACCGCCATTATCATGAATTTCTGTCTCGGATTAGTGAGTGTTTTATAACTTTAATCTTAAAATATAGCAAATTCTCGTTATTCTGTATTTCAGTTAATTCTGTTTGGTTTCGGAGCTCTTCGGCGACGATCTATCGTTAAGGAGAAACAGTACACAAAGGAAGTGAAGACTCACATGAATACAGAGTAAATGGGAATACAATTTGTCTGAAGATGTATTCAATTAATTGTCTGTTCAATAGTTTCCTTCAGTTTATTTACGACAACAAGAAGTCGAGTGAAAGCGAGTACTTCACGGATAAACAGATCAACCGAAACCATCCGAAGGCATACCTACCACTCGTTTTGCACAGTTATGATCACCTCATCCCCGATAGAGTCCAGGAGAAGCCCGAAGAGTCCAATATTGAACTCTTTACCACAACTGTTGGGTCACCACCTCTTGATGCGGAAGACAATCAAAAAGACGAAAAGAACAACAAATCTAAACTAAATATCGAAAATTTGGACAAAACAGGAAACTTACCGACTCTTAGGTCGCGATCTGCCCGGAATGCCCTAAACAGTAGGCCGACCACACCAACCGACTCAACCCAACCTCAAGAACAACAACTATCACTCTTGAAGACCGTTCTGCAAGCGAATGATACGGATAGTGTCATCAGTTTGTCAATTGGTCCCCAAAAAGATAGAGAATCACCAAAACCAGTGAGAAATTAATTGATAAGATATTTAAATTATATTTAGACTATAATTAATTACTTCACTTAAGACGGACAACACCACGAAGACACTCACGGAATGGATCATTAAATACCTGTTAATCAAAGACAAAGACATACTCCAGAAGCGAGGAGTGGATGCACTGCAATATCTGCTCTTTCAGAGATACCTCTTGTATTTGATGGTTTGTCTGACAATCATATGTCTGCTAATCATTCTTCCGATCAATTTATACGGAAACCGTTTGGATGGCTTCGAAGATGTGGCTTATAAGAAGACGACCATGCTCAATATTAGGTACACATCACCACTCATTTGGGTTCACGCTTTCATGACTCTTATGGTGGTCTTTATGGTAAGAGTGGTTAACGAGCTTTTATTTTAAACTCAATTTCAAAACAATTTTCTATCATAAGGGCATTTATTTGATGGAAAACTACTCAATGATTATCAGCCAAAGGGTGATAAACATCGATAAGAAAATACTAATTATAGAGAATATTCCGAACTCGCAGCGAAACCCAAGATCTTTGACTGATTTTTTCAAAACCAAGTTTCCCAACACATATATCGTGCGAATAGTTTTCGTCTACGATATCAGCAAAGTTTTGGAGCTCATGAAAAGCCTCTTAACCACAATTGAAGCCAAAAAATATTGCGCTCATTATCTGCAAATATATGGGCAAAGGTGCGAAGTGAGGCCTTACACGTTGGGAAACCTATTGGGTATATTAGGCTGTTGTTATCACTTCCCAAAAGTGGATGGAATCGAGTTCTATACGAAAGAGAAACAAGAACTCGAAGACAGTATCAACAAAGAGTTGGAGATATGTGTGTCGACACCGCAAAGAATGGCATTCGTTGTGTTCAGCGATAAATCTGAAGCCAAAGAGTAAGTGATTGATAAGTGTTTTAAGTTTTATTAATTGGTTTTCAAACAAATATTTACAGAGTTTATAATTACTACCGCCGGTGCTGTTGCTATTGTTTGTCTGTATTGAGGCAATGGCTTTGTGGTCATAAATCAGATTCAATGAACTCGTGGCTATGGCAGGTCTCTTACGCTCCATTTCCTGATGATATTGAATGGTATTCCGTTAGACTTAGTCTTAGTTTCAAATGAGAAATTATTGTTTGTATTTAACTGACCAATAGGACAGACATATCTGCCGCCAGGTCTCGACTGATGATTTCAGACTTCCTCCTCAATGTGCTGATAGTCGTCGTCTTCCTATTCCTTTCGACGCCTTATTCTGTCATTCATTTACTCAAATCAATGCCAGCGCTCAATGAGACTATTGAAGAAGTGCCTCATTTGACCAAAAGTAACGATAAAGTGGTCAGTATTTGAGACATTGAAATACAATTGCTTTTTATAAGAATAAATTATTATTTAAATTTCAAATATTTTGTATTAAAGACAGCAATGTTTTACTCATATATACCGACATTAACTTTGATGATTATGGCATCACTTCTGCCGACTGTCATCAAACTGTTGACACAATTCATACCTTTCCACACAAAATCCGATTACAATCACGCGATTATGTATAAGTCATACATATATCTCATACTAATGGTCCTCATTTTGCCATCACTTGAGAGCATAACGTGATTAAAAACTAATATTGAATCACTTCTTGACAAATATCTCAAACATTTGGTTTTTATGAGCAGACTGTGGGCCACATTGAAGTCATGGTGGGAATGGCATAAGATTAGTTGGCACTGTATGTTCCCCACAGAAAACGGACCGTTTTTTATAAACTATGTGTTGACCGCCGCCACACTCGGCAACGCTCTCGAGTTGACACGAATACCAGAACTCATATCATATCTCATATGTATTATCCTTATGTCCAGAAGTCCCGCAGAATATCTCAGAGCCCGACAATTGACACGATTTGAGTTTCATTTCGGCACTTATTATCCCAGAGTATTACTAGTCTTCACACTTGTGGTCACTTTCAGTATTTCAAATCCACTCATCGCACCCGTAGGTATGACATGCTTATCACAACACACTTTATTATGGACTCTAATTTCACTTTCTTTCAACTTTATAGTCAATTAGATTTGATTTTATTTATAAGAATTATTTTTCTATTCATTATTAGGTCTGTTTTATATGTTTTTCAAGAATTTGGTGGATAGGTATCTGATATATCACGTGTATATCCCGTCAAAAATCAACTACAAAATGCACGCCAAAGCGATACTCTTTGTGAAGATATCGTATGTATTTCTTCTGCTCCAGGTTTACATCAATTTGAACGGAAGGGACAATCCCTGGCCGTCGGTTCTGGTGCTCGCAGTCCTGTTGTTTCATACCTTATATATATTTTTTCACTTTTGGGGCAAATACTTTACATCCACTTAATAGTCATAATTTTGATTGTAAAAAATATTTTTACTACATTTATATTATATAGTAATTGCTTCATTCAAATAAACAATTACATTACAAATTATATTTTGATTAATACAATGGCATTGATTTTTTTGTAGAGTACTACTAATTGTTTTGAGGACTTTTAGTACAATTGTATACTTAAATGTAAATGTACTTTAAAAGGTGAACGAGTTTTAGTTGGATTATAATTTTATTAAAAAAGTAGTATAAATATTATTATTTAAACTTAATTTCCCTTATGACTTGATAACAAATTAAATTTAATTATTTATTTAATAAATATCATATCATCTTATAATTGTATTTGAAATACCTACAGTACTTTTCAATGATATTAAAATCATATCATATTTTGCACTGAAATAAATACAGTAGTGATATGATTATGAAAATCGTACTTAAATTGTTACTGGAATATAGTAGATAGGATCTCAACAATTATAAACATGATACTACCGGTAATACTTAATTTAATACAGTATTTCGTGGTATTAAGCCATTTATAAAATAAATTTAGCTAAATATAATTTATATTTATTATTTATATTAATTTATAAATATAATTAATTTATATAATAATTATTATTTTTAAAAATCTATATTAAAATATTAAAAAGAATATTTATATATTTATTTTAAAACTTTAAAATGAATATAGGGATTTTAGCAAAAATGAGTGCAAGTAGTACAAGTAATACATGTGGGGTTTTTCAGTACATTTAGAGAATTTTCGTGAGACTATGTAGAAAATCAAGTTTTCAATTAATTGCATTCAGAGTTGTTTAAACAAAATCTATATAAGAATATGTATTATTATTCTGAACATACATTTCTTAATAGCTCAGTGAAAAATTATAATTTTTATAAGTATAATAAACTATTGTATAATGGATTTAAGTATATTCGATTCCTACTTATTTTATACATTACTGTCCACTCTTCCAATCATTTATTGGTTTGTGCCTTATATTTGTTTTTAATGAATTTATTTGAATGATTTTATAATTGTGTTTTTGTATCTAGGTATTTGACCAGAAACTTCAATTATTGGTCTAAAAGAGGTATAAATGGTCCGAAACCACTGATAGGGTTCGGCAACGTATTGAGTCAGTTCATAACACCCAGGCCTTTATTCGAACTCCAGTGGTATAAGAAATATGGAAAATTATATGGGTATGTATTGTCTTAAGAACTATGTCATCTGAATTATCATCTAATAGTGATAAATCATATTTTTAGTACTTATATTGGAAACGAACCGGTCATTAATGTCGCGGACCCGGAGTTAATTAAAACAATTTTAGTCAAAGACTTTCATTTATTTCCGGAAAGACATCCCGATAGAGGACTTCACCCCATATTAGAGAAGAATTTAGTGGATGTGACCGGAGATGACTGGAAAAGACTGCGATCGCTGGCCAGCCCTACGTTCAGTTCCGGCAAAATGAAGAAAATGTATCCAATGATCAAAAGCTGTTTGGAGGAGTTCTTGAGTGAGTTAAATACGTACGCCAAGGAGGGACGGGAGGCTAATATGAAGGAACTATACGGCAATTATACAATGGATGTGATCGCCACGTGTGCCTTCGCCACCAAAACCAATGCCCATAAGGACCCAAACAATCCGTTTATAAAGAATGCAAAAGTAATATTCAGTGTAAAAGTGGCCAAAATGGTAGCCGTTTTAGTGTTGCCTAAACCTGTGCTCAGAAAAATGGGAATTCAATCGTTTTTTGATGAGTCAGCCAACGATTTCTTTTTCAATCTGACCCGACATGTGATTAAACAGCGAAAGAATAGTAATAAGAAATACAACGATTTCATTGATTTGCTATTAAATGCTGAGAAGAGTAATAACGAAGTCATTCACGACGAGAATGATGCCCACGAATCACATCATGTGAATGAAGGTTTGCATTCATTTGAATTAAAATAATTATTTAATATATTTTTGCGATTTCTTTAGGCGAAGAAGAGTTAGAAATACAAAATAATACATTGAATGGCATTAAGAAGTATATAACTGAAGATGAGATCCTAGCCCAGGCCTGGATCTTCTTTCAGGCGGGTTATGAGACGACTGCAACAACCCTTACATTCGCAACGTATGAATTGGCCTTAAATGAAGACATCCAACAGAAACTATACGAAGAAGTGTTGTCTGCCGTCGACGCCAAGGGAGACATTGATTACGACTTGTTGTCGAAACTACCCTTTTTGGATGCAGTCATCTCTGAGACATTAAGACTTCATTCGCCAGTTCTTAGACTTTCTCGAAACTGTATAAATGGTGATTATAAATTAGGCAACACTGGGATCACCCTGTATAAGAACCAAAGAGTCGAGATTCCGACTTTTGCCATTCATTTGAGTGAAGAATATTATCCAAACGCAGAGAAGTTTATTCCGGATAGATTTTTGCCCGAAAACCGACACAAAATAGTGCCCTACACTTACCTACCTTTCGGTGCTGGTCCTCGCAATTGCATTGGTATGAGGTTTGCGTTAATGGAGGCAAAGCTGGGGTTGGCTCAAGTGCTCCGACGATTCAAAATCGTGAGGACCTCACAAACGGATGTTCCGCTCAAATTCAATAAGACTTTATTCTTAAACTCCGCAAAACGTGTCATCGTTGGCATTGAAGCCAGAAATTGAATGCTTTTGAATGCTATTTAGCCTTAAAATTGTTATATACTTAACGTATATAGTTATTAAGTATGTATGTTGTAAATGACGTTATTATTAAGATTGGTGTTTGATAAAGTGTTTTGTAAAATAAAATTTTAAAAAATTATCACAATATAAGTTTTTAAAAATAAATACCGTTTGTTAAGGAAATATTTTATTGGGTGTATTTGTTTACAGGATATTTACTGCTATAAGATTTACTCTTTTGATAATTTTTTAAATATAATTTTATCATTTGTTATAAATATTTAGATGTCATTAAGTACAGTCACACTATTTCAGTATAATGAGTGTAATTCACTAATCAAATGTTAGAAATAAGTTTATTTTAATATTGTTTAGAAATAAAATTATATATTTTAATATCTTTTGGTAATTTAATAAAGTTCAGCAAATTTTTTTGAATTCAATACTCTGTAATACTAATTATTTGAACATTAGTACAATTTTGAGTGTAATTCTCATAAATCATAGCAATTAACTTCATTGATGTCACCTAAAAGACTAACCATTTTGTTCACACCATTGGACGCTTGGGGACACATAAACTGTTCCCATGGATTGGCTGAAGAACTTATAAGTCGTGGACATCGAGTGGTGTTTGCCATCGATGTTGCCTTTAAAGGAAAGTTAGAGCCGTTTGGTATCGAAGAAGAATTACTAACAGTTGAGGACAATGGAGACCAAGAGTTTTGGCCACAGTTTATGGAACAGCACTCAAAGGCTATGGAATTTACAAACCCGGCTGAGATTATGAGTTATTTTATGGACATTGGATTTAGTAAACAGTTGAGTGATGTTATGGTTCACAATAAACTGTACAAAAAGTTAATCTTAAAATTAAATCCCGATTTAATCATCACTGATAACTATATCTGTTCGCCAGCGGTCACCAATTCAGGTCTACCCTGGGTATGGCTATACTCAGCCGCACCGCATGGACTCCTTCAAGATGAGAGAATACCTCCAATGGGTTGTGGACTACCATTAAATGGAGATAAAAGTGATTGGATTAAGAATTATGACATTATTAAGGATAAGGCTATTAGGGTGTCAGAGAAAGTCAGTAGATATTGCATATCAGAAGGCGCGCCACCTCTGAAACCCCCGGCCCTTCATCCGAGGTCTCCGTATCTAAACATCTATTTGTATCCACAAGAGTTGGATTACAAAGAAGTGTATCCTTTGCCACCAAATATAATAAGAGTCGAGAATTTCATACGACATACTTCAGAGACGTTT
>CAJPVJ010001215.1:0-17393 GCA_905397405.1 Oppiella nova | reverse complement strand
TGTCAGTGTATGATGGGGTTTTACCTTGTTGCTCTACAATTAAGCTATATGTTGCCGCAACTGCCAGCCCTCGGGTGCGTTTGCCGTGCGGGACGTTATATAGAATGCATTCTTTGAGCCATAAATACATGTCTGACAACTCCTCGGGTGGTTGTGTCGGCACAATAGCCGCCAATATATTGTTGAATGTTTCGGAAAATTCTTTAATTTCTGTTTCATAAGTCATGTTTGAATTGATGAGTGAGATATAAAATCTAAAAATATGTTTTTACAAGTATTTATAGTAAAATTTAAAAAATGTGAAATCAAACAAATGTTTAAAAAAATTTAAGTTTAAATATTTTCGCAATTTTATATGAAGTACATAATGCAGATGGTTTATAAAAATAGTTTTGACACATTAACCTTGTGGCTAAATGTACTATAATTACATTAACTAGAATAACGCCAACATCACATTAATCGAGTTTTACAAGTTTACTTTAATAGTTTAACTTTTAAAAAATTTACTTTTAACTATTTTGTATTAATTGTAGAAAACCTCTAGGCTATAGATATTTTAAACAAGTTTAAATTTTATATTAACCTGCTACTTGTTTAGTTAATCAAATAAAATATATCTAAAAATTATTTTTCAATTTAAANTTTAGTTAATCAAATAAAATATATCTAAAAATTATTTTTCAATTTAAATTAATAGTAAGTATGCACCTTGAATTTCTACATGGCATTACTAAATTATTAAAATAAAAAATTATGAATCAACCTTAATTAGAAGTCAATTTAACTTATTAAAACTATTGGTTATTTGTTATTTAAAATTTTACAGTGTATCATATATTAATAAGTAACATAAAAACAAATAAATTTGTAATAAAATAAACGAAGTTTGGAAGCAATTACAATTTTATGACCGTACTGCAATCAAATAAACATGTTATTGGTTTCATGTACCATTATATCAAGTAACAATTAGGGGTCAGTCAACACATTTTAGAATATTGTGGTGATAACAAAATTTTATTACCAATATTATTACTACAATTTCTAGAGCATATTTTAATTGTTATAATTCATTGATAGTGTTTAAAACATGTTATATAATGATTATATATATTATGTAATCAGCATTATTACAGTATTATTATTGCAAACATTACCACATTGTAAACATTATTTTAAAAATTGAGTAATTATATAATACTCTATTTATACTGTATATACGCAACAAATCTTTATATAAAAAGAAATGTATTTAATTAAATCTACTCGATTGCAGTTTTTCCATTAAAACGTTCAAATCAACTAAAATTTACAATAAAAATAATTTACAAATTAACATTATAGTTATCATCAACCATGGTCAAAGATAATAACGATAATATTGTACAGAGAGACGATATGAACGATCAGATTATAGATTTCGAAGTCCGTGGTCTTAATGTCGAGGTAACTGAGCATAACATACATGTGCCCAACGCTAAGGCACTGTTGGAGACCATTATCAGTGAGTGTATGGGAAAGCCTCATAAAGATATACAGGATATGTCGAATGCAGTGACCCTGTCGTTCCCTAATATAACTAACCAAGATGAGTTAATGGTAATTAGCGCGTGGAATGCATGGGCGTTGTTCCTGGATGATTTTCTAGATAAGCAAACAACTTATCAGGCTCATTTTATTGAGTATGTATTTATGGGGTTTGTATATTATTCAATAATAATGATAATCATTTTAAACTTTAGAAAATGGAGAGTAGTTATCAACCAAGGCTACTCAAATGAATCGGGTTATCTGGATAAGTTTTTAAATGTTTTAATTGGTATGATGAACAAGGTGCTCACTCCGAAATTAATCCAAGTACATAACAATTGGTATATGAAGTATCTTGATTTAAATTATACGACAAAACAAATTAAGGAGGGCAATGATATTCAAACTCTCGATGAATACGATAAAATAAGGTAAAGTATCTGTTTATCAGTAATCTCTGTAAAAATTATACAAAATTTACCAGTTAACTCTGCGCTCAAGTGACTGCTATAATGTGAAACAATACATCATATGATAGCAGAGATAAATGGTTCATTTAATATAATAAATTTGATCACCTCATTTTTGGAGTAAGAAAGTGTATGTAAATATTTTAACATAGGATCATTGATGTTGGCTACGAAGTCATGCAATTGTTTATTTTTGGTTATTTAAAGTTTGACCCTGCTAATTATCCTGATGTTGTCAACAATGATGATTGGAGACTATTTAACGAATGGTGTACTAGATACTTCTACTATTCCAATGATATTTTCTCAGCAAAGAAGGAAATATTGCAGCACCAGGGCAAATTTACGCTCATTTATATCATAATGCATTGCGACAATTGTAACGCTCAGACAGCGGCTGATAAAATTGTGACATTAATTGATAAGGCAATGAGCATGATCATTAAGTATGGAGATAATTTGAAAGTTCACAAAATCCCCTTGCTAGATAGATATGTAATTGACATGATTTGGCTTATGAAAGGTAATTTATACTGGTCATCTACAGCTACGCGGTATAAAGATTTATCATTGTATCATTGGTCATCAAAGATTACCAACTTGATAATTAATCAATTATTTAATCTCTCTCTCTCTCTCTCTCTCTCTCTCTCTGTGTGTGTGTGTGTGTCTCACCCACTCACTCACACTAAATTTTATTTGCAATTACATAATTTTATTTATAATAAAATATGTAATAATTTATGCTTTAGTAATTATATTTGTTTTAACCAGTGTTTCCTAGATATACCTTATTAGTTAAAGTTTAATTATAATAAATATTAACACTATTAACACATATTATCAAAATTTTATTTATTTAAAATTATAAAATAATTTGATTTTTAATAAATATTTTCCCATAAAATATTTTTAAAATAAATTATTTTACAGTATTAAGTTTATTATATTTTAAGTTTTCAAGAATATCTTTTAAAATATATAATATATTATATTATAATAAAATTACATTAATACAATTTATTTTACTACAATCAGCACAAATTAAATATTAAAGTTAATAAATTAAATACTAAAATTAAAAACTGTTTACACGTTCACATACATTTTTAAAGATATAACCTCAAACTTATTTACGACTCCCTGCTCAACTACTTTATCTAATATTCAATCATTAATTGTGAAAACATCGAGTTCCCTACAATTATATTTTAGAGTATAATGTTAAAGAAGTTTTCAAATAAGACTCCAAAAATATACATTGTATATCAATTTCATTTAATGACAAAAACATTGCAATTACATAAAGAATCAATACAATTTAACTGTAAAACAGGTTATGATTGACCTTGTCTACAGAAAACCTTGTACTTATAACTTTAACTTACATGTTAGTATACATGTTATATGATTTAGATTAAGTGATTAGTGTTACTTTGTCTAAACATAAGAAAAAGTTTTATTTTATAAAAGTTACTTTGTGGCTGTTTAATTATTTAAATACCTTTGTGAAAAACTATAATATGATCTAAAAATGAGTTTAATATCTGTACTAGATAGTTATGTATGCGATAACATCGGTACTACTTTATTAATATTTTTGGTGGTATATTATTTAGCAAGATTTTATATACGTTTGTATGACTATCCCCCTGGTCCACTGCCACTACCACTCATTGGAAATATTTTGAGTTAATGTCAACTTTAATTGTATTATTATTATATTATTTTCTAAACAAATTAATTTTTAATTTATTTCATAATAGTATTTAGAAACTATAAAATACACTGGAATTTGGAGATTATAAAATTACATAAAATTTATGGCCCAGTGATTACCGTATGGATAGGACCTTTCCCATTTGTGTTCATTGGTGACCTGGATATAGCTCGGGAGGCATTTGGCAAATGGGAACTAACGGGTCGACCGGAGTTTCAATTTGGTATACAGTTTATATGTTCATACAATAATAATTATACTTAAAAGTTAACTAAATTTATATAAGTTATAATATAAAGTTGTAGGACAAATAACGTTTATCCGTGTATCACTTATAGGTATTTTACAAATAATTATGTCTAATTGTATTTAAATATGTAAAACTATAGGCAATATTATATGCAATGAAAAGCACCAGGAAATATTTTTCAACCAAAATCTAAAATGTTGGGATAGTTTAAGACGGGTGGCACATACAACGATTAAGTGAGCCTTATTTTATCTTTTTATAATTTATGTACTTTTAATAAAATCATAATAAATACAGAAAATGTTATATTTTAGGAAATATGCAAAAAGTGATAACTTATCGAAAATAGTGGACTCGAGTGTAACGGAAATGATTGAACTAATGATCAGAAGAGAGGGTTTCGATAAACCGTTTACGACTCATAACTATGTTTTCAATATGTTTGCCCATGTATTGGGACAGACCGTTTTTAGTGAAAAGTATGTATTAATTTAGAAAATTGCTTTAAATTTTATTAACAATAAAAATAATTATTTATTTATTTATATTTATTTACTTTATTAAAAATATTAACTTAGCCCTGTTTATTTGAAACTTGTGTCCAGTGGCAACACCTTGATTTTAAAATAAATCTCTTAAAGTTTTTAAACAAATACACTTTTATGATTAAGTACAGTTTTGCTTAAAGATAAATCTAGTTTTAATATGCAATTAATTTATATTAAATAATTTCTCATTATCCAGGTTCGAGCAAAAGGATCTGCAAAAGTTTAAATACTGTTCAACTGATTTCATGGAGGACCTGGGCAACAGATTATATTTATATGAATTCGTACCCGTTTTGCGTTTATTTATGAAATATCCGTATAAACTATTTGAACAATGTTTCGATGAAATTAAAGACTACACGAGAAATATATACAAAACACATGAGAAGACATACGATAAAAATAAATGTCGAGACTTTTGTGATGTACTCATTGCCACTAAATTGGATGCAATTAGTGAGGACAGGGAGTCGGCCCAGTATTATATGGATGAAAATCTAATCTCGGTTATGGTCAGCTTGTTTTCAGGTATAATTATTATTTAAAATATTTGGTTTTGTAATATATTATACATATCATTCTGTATTTTTATGTATATTTGTGAATTGAAAGTTTTTCATTGCTGATTATTTGATTACAAATTATTTAATAAGTTTTTAATTTACAAATAATTCAAAAAGTAAATTTTGTTTTTTATTTTATACTTTATGTGAAAATATAGCTGGAAATGAGACATCAAGCACAACATTTCAATGGATGATACTATTAATGCTCATTAACCCTGAAATGCATCAAAAGTTGTGTGATGAGATTACCGTTAAGCTCAATGACCGTATTGCAACAATAAGTGACAAAGCTCATTTAGATTACGTAATGGCATTTATCTGCGAGACACTGCGGTATAGAAATGCTGCGCCTATTGGTGTATTTCATAGGGCTATTAAACCCACAATTATTGGTACAATAAATAGATAATAAGTTATAGCATGCATGCATTTATATTAATTATTTATTATTTTATACAACAGGGGACAAGTATTCTATAAAGGAGAATACCTACCTTGTTGTCCATCAATCATGTATTTTAATGGATGAGAAAAACTGGACAGACGCTGACAAATTTAACCCTGATAGATTTCTGGATAATCATGGAAAATTTGATACAGTTAAACCACCGGCATTTATACCGTTTAGTACTGGACGCCGCATTTGCCCTGGTGAACAATTAGCAATCAATAACCTGTTCCTAATCCTGGTCAGATTTATTCAGCTGACCCATGATTATAAAATGACATTGCTTAATGAAACTGAAGCAATTTTAGAACCTGACCCAGCTGTATTATTAGTACAAAATCCGACAAATTTTACTATTAAAGTACTACAAAAATAAAAATTATAACAATAAAAAGGGAATACATTTACCATTTTATATACCTTTCCGATAACTACAACCCACTTCCCATACAAACTATAATATAATATATAACATTATATGCTCTATCCTATGGCCCAACTCCGCCAATGTTACCCTAAATTCAGAGTATAATGAACTTACAAATTGTAAAATAAATCACCTTTCTATATCAATGTAATTTAACTTCACATTGAGTTCAAATAACTTTAAAACTAAATACACACTCTTTGTACCCTCAAAACTGGTTGTAAACAACCTTGTCTACAAACAATCCTTGACACTAGAAAGTTCATACTAGAATCTGGTTTGTGAATTTAATTACTGAAATAAATGCGTTTGGAATTCAGAAATTAATGTAACTTTGTTATAAAATGTGAAAAAAAAGTTTTAAAAATAGTATCAAAACACAAATTGTTTAAAATACTATAATTAAAATTTTATTTTAAAACTGTATATAAAATAAAAATGAGTTTAATAAATGTGCTAAATAGTTACCTGTGGGATAACTTCTGGACTACAATATTAATATTTTTGGTGGCATATTATTTAACACGATTTTATACGCGTTTGTATGACTAATTTTTCAAATATCTCATCAAATGACTGTTCTGGAGCATCGCAAAGATTGCATTTTAACATTGATTACTGCCATTGAAAAAGATTTAGAATTTGTTATTTGTTGCAGTAATTGTCTATGGCAGTAATCAATGGTAAAATGCAATCTTTGCGATGCTCCAGAACAGTCATTTGATGAGATATTTGAAAAATTTAAAAGCAGGCGTATTTCATTCTTGGAGATCTATCCAACGTGCTAATTAATTTTACCCTGAACCTTGTAGTAATGTTAGAATAAAATCGCCATTTCCTCCAGGTGCTGTAAGTTAGCAAAAATTTGTAAAAATTTTACATTAATAGAGATTTGAATTATCTACATTTTGGTTTATTATTCGGTTTTAATTTAAAAATTTGTGACCATTTGTTTGTAATTTAGCGATTAATTTAATCAAAAAATTATAATTTTTCTAAATAAAATCCAAGTCTTTAATACAGATATACTCTTGGTAAAAGTTGTTAAATCTTTGCAATATGTACGGATTTTTAAAATTGAAATTTACTATAAAAATTATATTTTCATTTACCAAAAACTCAATGTTTTAATATGAATCTCGCGCAACTATTAGCCTGTTTTGCTACTCTAGTAATAACTAATTAAACTAGATAATCTAGATTTTCACTAAATAACGTGATGTTTATTAACCAGGTTTGACGAAAAGGATTTACAAAAGTTTAAGTACTGTTTAACTGATTTCTTAGAGGAGCAAGGAAACCGACTATATTTACATGAATTCATACCTTTTTTACGTTTATTTATGAAAAATCCATTGGATTTATATGAGAAATATTACAATGAAATTAAAGACTACACGAAAAATATATACAAAACACATGAGAATACATACCATAAAGACGTAAACCGAGACTTTTGTGATGTACTCATTGCCACTAAACTGAACGCCAGTAGTGAGGACAGGGAGTCGGCCCAGTATTACACGGATGAAAATCTGACCTTGGTTATGATCGATTTGTTTTTAGGTAATTGTGTTTAAAAATAAATTAAGATTTATTAAATATTGCATTTTAATCCATAGCTGGAACAGAAACATCAAGCACCACATTTCAATGGATGATATTATTAATGACATATTACCCGGATATTCAACGAAAGTTGCGTGATGAAATTAATAGTAAACTCAATGACCGTATCGCAACAATAAGTGACAAAGGTCATTTGGATTATTGCATGGCGTTTGTATTCGAGACATTACGGTACAGAAATGCCGCACCCTTTGGCCTATTTCATAGCGCTATACAATCTACTAAATTAAGTATTTGCTTTAAAATATAACAAGTTTTTTTATAGTTAATTAAATTATTATGATACTAGGTGACAAATATCCTATTCCAGAGAAAACGTATGTAGTAGGCCATCAAGCATATATTTTAACGGATGAGAAAAACTGGATAAATGCTGATAAATTTAGCCCTGATCGTTTTCTGGATATTAATGGAAAATGCAATAGTGTTAAACCGCCGGCATTTATACCATTTAATACTGGACGTCGAATTTGCCCTGGTGAACAATTAGCAATAAATAACTTGTTTTTAATCCTGGTCAGATTTATTCAGTTGACTCGTGATTATGAAATTAAATTGCTTAATGAAACTACTATTTCATTAGATGTTGATCCAGCTATTTTAGTAGCACAAAGTCATAACAGATTTAATATTAAGTTACTACAAAAACAATAAGTTAAAATGATCATTTAAAAATACTTTAATAAATAATATTTTTAAAGTTTTAATCTCTATTTCATACAGGTATTAAATTAAATAATTTTAAAAGGTACAACACCTTGATTATTCATTGCCACGACATAGTATGTCATAAACTTTAATTCTTAATTAAAATACTTTAACGGTAAATTGGATAATTTATATTACATTAAATTATTTACTATTTAAAAAATAATCTTAATTGATAAAAATCCCTATACATTATAGAATCAATTTGTTTGAATTAAATAGTGCAAGAGTAATATTTTTACAATTAATCTTAATTGTTTATGTTCAAATTATAATGAAACAAAACGACATTATTTTTAAACCTGTTAAGCCCATAATAAATGAAAACAAGTGAACCCGGAAAATAGAACACAATGTCCTAGTTTATTTATTAAGGAATACTAAATAAGACATGTAAAAGTAAAATACACTTAAACTAGTATAATATATGAATTTCCTAATTAAATGAGTTAAATGTATGCATTACTTTTATATGTCATTAATTGCATTCTTCAATAAATAAACTAGGACATTTGGTACTATTGTCTTTTTAACAATTAATTAAAGCTATACATCCTAACATGAATGATTAATATTGCAAAAATGTGTAAAATGTGATTAATGTTTCATGAAACACCATGCTAAATTTATGATAAATCTGTAAAACATTGTACAGTATATTGTGTACAGTAAAGCAATGCATTGCACATTATATCATACAACTATTTTCTATTGTAAGTATTTTCTAACAATTAATAAAAATTTTGTTTGACATGATTAATTTTAGTATTAGTTTTACTAAAATTTACTAAACTATAAATACGAACGAAAAGAATGTAATATTAACGTTAAATTTGTTACAATTGAAAGTAATTTCAAATCTAAAAATTCACAAGTAATTCAAACAATAAAAATGATGAGCAAGTTCATATTTCTATTGAGTGTTTGCATTGGCTTGAGTTCTCAATCTCTGTTGAAGCCAAGTGGAAATCCGCTGGGAAGTGGCCAGGCTTATTGCAAAAGTATGTTATCAATAATAATTTATTAAATATTAATAAATATTTTGTGTTTTATTTGATCAGATTTATTGCCAAAAAATTATCCAACTCTAGCTACATCAGTTTGTAAGTATTTAAAAGTAAATGTCTATTATTTCTGCATATCTACTATAAACAACGTGTTTGAAACGAGCACAATTCATAAGCACTAAATACTTTTAGTCAAATGTTAAAACAAATAAAAAATGTACTCGATTCAAATGGTTGGCTTATAACAAGTGTGCCGATAATTTGGTAATGGTGGTAATATTAATATTGTTGCGTTGATAGTCTCGTCGGCCCTGGTAATCGACCAAATGATTGACATCGAGACCTATAAGTGTGATTCGGGATCATATCTAACGGAAATTACAGTCAACGCCACAATCACCAAACCCTATGCTTGTTACGGGTACGGGGGCTTCACAAACAACGTCACTTTCGATGGTCACCAGGGTAATGTGTCTGTGCCGCTATATTCACCACAACATACAGGAATTTATAGCCTTAATAATGGTTTGTACTTTCTTTGCCTAATCATATCCATTATTATATCAATAACCGAATTAATAATGAATTCAATTATTGTGCAAATTATCAAGGTAACTTCGAGTACATGGAGTGCGGAGTGATATCTGGCGGTCCCTGCAATGGCGATGCCATTTGGGACACCGGCTTATGGATAGCCGATAGCCAGACCTCGTGCTCGAGTAGTACTGGCCTTAAAAAGCTATCGGGATTGTACGCAGGGTTTGAGATTGTGGGCAAATGTGCTTCTAAATGTACCAGTACCAGTATCGACTTTACTTTTGTAACCCCATTAAACAACAATGGACCTGTTGTTTAGTGGTTATGATCAATCAAATTATTATTATTATTATGTTTGGTAGTATTCAAAGTTTGGTATTCCCTTGTATAAGAAAGCTAAATTCTAAAACTAAAATAAATAAATAATAATTCATTCAAAAATTTGTTTACTTTATTTCATTGTTTACAGGTTACAGTACATTTATTTGGTAATTCAGTATTCACAAGTATAAATTTAAAAATATATATTTTAGGAATTATAAAAATTAGTTACTTTTTCCAAATAATGTGCCATATAATATTAAGGTAAATTGATGGCCATAGAGTTTTATATTATTGTATTAATACTTGTATAAATTATACAATGATTATACTGTACTAGTATACTGTTCCAAATTTTATTTAATAAATTTGCAAAGAAATTTATTTTAGTTTTAAATTGCTTATTACTTAATTGACCTTTTAAAAAATTATATTTTAAACAAATTATATAAAAACATTTGTAAAAAACGCATATTATTTATATTTCAGATATCAACATTAAAAAACTTCAAAACTACACATATATGAGTAGTTGTAAATAAATCAATTTCCCATCAATGATGTAATGAACTGGGTACAATAAACTTAAACTAATTTAAAAATAAAACTTTAAAATAAACATAATTTGTTAAATAAATGTAATAACTGATTATAATTAATTATAATTACTTATAAGTACGAGTAATTAATTATGATAATACAAAAAATAATACATTTATTTTTTTATTATTTTAAGTTAATTAAATAAACTTATTTTTAAATGAACAGCCAAGATTAATTTATAATACAAGATATGCGAAATATAAAAACTTATATTTACTCGTAAAACAGATTTAGACATGAAATAATTGCTTTAAAATGTAAAAAGATCAAATGTGACAATATTATTAAATGCTTTTATAATAATATATTTTATATTTGTGAAAATTAGTTAAGATGATTACTTAAAAATTGTTTCTTAAATAAAGCTTTTAAAACTTTAATTTTAATATCATATAAAAAATTGTAAATTATATAATACATTAATGATTGATTAAAAATCTTATAAAGTTTATATACTTAATTAAAATAAAATTTTAATCATAGATTTACTAATTCAAAATTTTAAAAATTATCTAAAATTTAGAAATGACCAAGATTGATTCAAATCTCTATTAATAATATAATTTGTTTGTTTGTACAATTGTATATTACTTTTAAACCTGTTAAGTGCATAATTAATTATAACAATTATACCCGGAAAAATAAATACTATGTCCTGGCTTAAAAACTATATTAAAGAATATCACCAAGAAAGACATGTAGAAGTAAATTTATACGCTTAAACCGAGGTACAATTAATAAATTTCCCAGTGAAATATGTGCATTACTTCTATATGTCATCGATTACATATTTCAATAAATATACTAGGACATTTTATACTATAGTTTTTAAATAATTAATTAAAGTTAGTTGTACATCATAACATGGATCATTAATATTGCAAAATGTGTCAAAAGCATCTAATGTTTCATAAAACACTATGCTAAATATATGAGAATTCTGTTATAAAAGTATACAGTATTGTAAACATGTGCACGACAATGATTTGCACATTAAATCATGAAACTATTTTCTAGTTTAAGTATTTTCTAACAATTAATCAATAATTTGTTTGACATGGATAAATCAATTATTAATTTTAGTATTAGTTTCACGAGCATTTACTAAAACTATAAATACAGACGAAAAGAGTGTAATATTAGCATTAAATTTGTAACAATTGAAAGTAATTTCAAATCTAACAATTTAAAAATAATTTAAACTATAAAATGATGAACAGTTTAATAATTGTATTGAGTGTTTGCATTAGTTTGAGTTCTCAATCCCTGGTGAAACCCATTGGAAATCCGCTGGGAAGTGGCCAGGCTTATTGCAAAAGTAGGTTATAATTAATAAATTGTTAAATATTAATATATATATTTTATATTTTGTTTGATCAGATTTACTGCCCAAAAATTACCCAAACCTTGCTACATCAATTTGTAAGTTTAACACATAAAATTATTTATTATTTATTGGTAATGGTGTTAATATTAATATTGTTGCGCTCGTAGTCTCGTCAGCCCTGGTAATCGACCAAATGGTTGACATCGAGAGCTATGAATGTGATTCGGGATCATATCTAACGGAAATAACATACAACGACACGATCACCAAACCCTATGCCTGTTACGGGTACGGGGGCTTCGATAACAACGTTACATTCAGTGGTCACCAGGGTAATGTGTCGGTGCCGCTATACTCTCCACAACATACCGGAATTTATAGTCTGAATAATGGTTTGTATTTTCATGACCTAATTATAACCATTATTATATCAATAACCGATTTAATAATTAATCTCATAATTGGTTATATTAACAAGGTAACTTTGCGTACATGGAGTGCGGAGTGATTTCTGGCGGTCCTTGCGATGGCGACGCCATTTGGGACACCGGCTTATGGATGGCCGACGGACAGACTGCGTGCGCGAGTAGTACTGGCCTTAAAAAGCTAAAGGGATTGTACGCCGGGTTTGAGATTGTGGGCAAATGTGCCTCTAAATGTACCAGGAGCAATATAAACTTTACTTTCGTAAAGGCATTGAACAACAATGGGCCTGTTCTGTAAATGGTATGACCAATGAAACCACTATTATTATTATGTAACAAACATGCCTGTCTTATTTAATTGTTAAAATTTATAAACTAAAATAAAAATTCCAATTCATTCAAAAAATTATCTTTTAAATTATTTGTTTGTCATGCTATCAATTAATGATATTAATTAAATACAAAACTTAACGATCACTACGTTTGTGTTATAACTTATAACATATAAAACCTTTTTAATTCATGAAGAGATATGTCTTATAAACTCACTATAGAATATTTATGTTCTTGGTGGTATTCTTTATATTTTCGATATGTGCTATTTAATTTCAATAAAAATCTCATTTAATAAATTATTAGCTAACATAGGTAAAAACGTAATTTAGATTAGGTATGTACCAGACCGTATGGTAATAGTTTCTAAGTTCTAGGTCTGTTTTATATTAGTACTATTTGTCAAACATTTCCTGGTCAACAGCTAGCAATGTGAAAGCAGCTTTTTAGCCTGGTCCGATTAATACAATTGTCCACAGATTATAAAATAAAATTGATTGATGAGTTGATGTAATATTAAATGCTGATCCAGCTAGAAAATAATATAATTATAAGATAACCTACCTAGTCTTACTGGCAATACAAATGAATAAAATGCAGTTTTATATTTTATAATTGTATTATAACGGTCAGCCGTAAATAATATTAATTGTGCTGGCTCGTTTGGTGGGCTTGAGAGCATATCCATACATTGTCCATAGGATGTATACCTGGTGGTCTTTATATATTTAGCAAAATTTTTATTGCAATATTTTGTTATAATTAAAATTCTTATATTAATACCTCGTGCATGAGATCAACTAATTTTTGATAATAAGGCTTATTATGAAAAAATAATCGTATGATATGATAGACCTCCTGTTCCAATAAATTAGCATCGTTGAATGACATTAAACCAACATGGTCCTTTTAAATATAAAAATTAAAATAATCATTAATTTTTATGTAAGCATACAATATTGCTACATCCTAATTTGTACCAGCACGGTTTGCCACGACGTTTGCTAGATTGATCCATCATATCGTCGGTAACTAAAAAGGCAGCTTGTAGAAACTCAACTGTCCAACCGAGTACCCGGGCCAGTTCCATGTCAGTGTATGATGGGGTTTTACCTTGTTGCTCTACAATTAAGCTATATGTTGCCGCAACTGCCAGCCCTCGGGTGCNAGTTCCATGTCAGTGTATGATGGGGTTTTACCTTGTTGCTCTACAATTAAGCTATATGTTGCCGCAACTGCCAGCCCTCGGGTGCGTTTGCCGTGCGGGACGTTATATAGAATGCATTCTTTGAGCCATAAATAAATGTGTGACAACTCCTCGAGTGGTTGTGTCGGCACAATAGCCGCCAATATATTGTTGAATGTTTCGGAAAATTCTTTAATTTCTGTTTCATAAGTCATGTTTGAATTGATGTGAGAAATAAATTCTAAAAATATGTTTTATAGAGTATTTATAGTACAATTTAAAAAATGTGAAATCAAACAAATGTTTAAAAAATTTAAGTTTAAATATTTTCGCAATTTTATATGAAGTACATAATGCAGATGGTTTATAAAAATAGTGTTGACACTAGTGTGACCAGATGTCCAGCTTCGGGCTGGATTGTCAAGTTTTGGAGCTCCCTGTCCAGCGTCCAGCCCATTGTCAAAGCTTGACATTGATTTGTCCAGTTTTGTGAAAAGCAAAATTTTTAATTTGAAAAAAATTTATAACTTTAGTTTATTGTTTTGACATGAAAAACTGTACGCAAAACTTTATCAAGCATTTCAATACCCTTTTAAACAGTAAATACAAAACCAATTAATATTTTGTAGAAAATATTCATCATTTATATGATTATTTATTATGATATAAATCTACAGAAAATAGTTTGAACGCATTGTGAGTGGTAATGAAATGTTTTTAAAATTAAATGTGTTTTATTAATGTGTTAACGAAATGTCATCAAAACATTGTTCACCGAATCGCAAGAAAGCCAAACGTTGGACTAAGTTTCAGGACTATTGGTTGAATAATATTGATTACAAACAATGGTTAGTGAAACGAGACGATTACACTGCTTATTGTAATTATTGTGTTAAAGAATTTACCATTAAATACGAGGGCATTAAGCAAATTAATGACCACCAAAACAGTGTAACACATAAATCCAGAGCACAATCAATTAAATCAAACCAAACATTAAGTAGTTTTGTTATTACACAAGAAGCCGAAGATGTGGCTATATCTGAGTTGTGTCTTACATACCATTCAATCGCTCATCACATCAGTTATCGAGCCATGGATTGCAATAATAAACTCAACAAAGAATTGTTTTTTGACTCTAAGATCTGTGCATCAGTTCATTGTGGACGCACTAAGATGGAGGCGATTGCCAAGAATATTCTGTGTCCAGAATCTATTAATAAACATTTGATTGCTATTAAAAATAAGAGGTTTTCTATTGGAAGCGACGCGTCAAACAAAGGGAATGTAAAACTCTTTCCCCTTTCAATACAGTATTTTGACCGAAAAGAAGGAATCGTTAACTTTGTGTTAGACTTCTATGAAGACCCGAACGAAAGTTCTCAGAAAATTCACGACAAAATTATTGAATGTCTGAATAAATGTGATGTGAATACTAATAACATTATTGCCTATTCTGGTGACAATGCATCTGTAAACTATGGTATTCACCATTCAGTTTATAAATTGTTAAAAGATTCAAATGAATTCATTATCAAAGCGAATTGCAATTGTCATATTCTTCATAATACTGCCAAACATTCACTACTCTTATTGCCATTTGATGTCGAAAATCTAATTTTGAAAGTCAACTCTCATTTTTCCACTTCTGCGAAAAGGGTTGAGTCACTTAAGTCCTGCTATGAGTTCACAGATAATGAATATGAAGTCATGAGAAGACATGTGCCCACGAGATGGTTAAGTCTATATCCAGCGATTAATCGACTTATTGATCACATAAACCCTTTGAAAGAATATTTTATTGGTTTGGGAACTGATAACTGCTGTCAAGTTATACAAGAATTTGTTTGGTCTGAAGATCCCAATAATATATCACTTCCAGAACTTTATTTACAATTCACATCACATTTAATGAAATTATTTTTTATTAATATCAAGACATTGGAACAAAAACCTACAAATGCTACTAATTTGTATGATATGTTCATTAAATTGAGAACACAATTAGAAAATCGAGTGAAACATGAATTTTATGGGACCTATGTTAACGATAATCTCAATTCATTCAGTAGTGAAAAACAAACAGAATTTCTATTAAATACCAAAAATTGTTACAACAGAGCTATTGAGTACTTAAATGATAATTTTAACTTCAATTCGTCACCATTCATACTATTTTCTGCATTGAATTTGGACGAGAATTTGAAACACGATGTCAAAGTGAAACTATTATGTTTTCAAAATAAATTTTTATTAATATCGTATTGATTTACAATGATTCTAATGACACATGATCAAAAAATTATTTTTCAAACTGTAAGGATTAATGCATTATTGATGTTTATATTCTTATATTTCAAAACTAAATTAAAAGAAAACCCAATTTATGACTTTTAATTAATAAGTAACTATTTTTTTGACAAACTGGGCACACCTATATTGAAAGAGCTTATCATGCATAAATTTAGGTTCTACCACAAAAGGCCTACTCTGACATAAAATCTAAATATCTGTTGATTCACTGTATTAATGTGGANGCAAAAACATTGCTGAAAGTTATATGAAACCCCATGTATTTTCTATGATAGATTTGGTCAAACCTTTAGTTAAATTTACTAAGTAGCAGGTTGCTTTTTCGTCAAATAGATATTGATAATTCTGATAATACAGTATTTTTCTACATTATATTACTAACAATTTGCAATAATAAAGTAACCGAATGGCCACTATTAGTATTTTATATTTAACAATGATTAGCATCGGACATAAGAATTTGCTTATATTTTTACATTATGTCATACAAGTTAATCGCTGTGATTATGAGTTGAAAAGTTTATAAAGTGTAAGTCATAACATAATGTAAAAATATAAGCAAATTCTTATGTCCGATGCTAATCATTGTTAAATATAAAATACTAATAGTGGCCATTCGGTTACTTTTATTATTGCAAATTGTTAGTAATATAATGTAGAAAAATACTGTATTATCAGAATTATCAATATCTATTTGACGAAAAAGCAGCCTGCTACTTAGTAAAAATCAAGTAATACTGAGGTAACTCACGGTAATCACTCTGTATTCACGCGCTATCACTGTATTGTATTGAAAACCCTATTACTGGTAGACTTTGCACGTCAAACAATTGATTCAATATTAAATAAATAAAATAAATAAAAATCGTTAATCACTGGTCTCTCGCGCTCACAAACTACTGTTTGCGACGGGGGACACCAGGACAAAAGTTTATTTATATATTAATTATATCGTTAGGGATGCACGAGTGTATGGTGATAAAATAATTTATTTGCAAATTCAGGATTCATTTTAGGATGTTGCTACCAATTTTACAAACAC